>LPNX010537404.1:2962-16084 GCA_001517045.1 Pseudotsuga menziesii | reverse complement strand
ATATATTCGAACCTAATGTCGAACCTCATCCGAACCTCATCGAAAAATTCGAACCCGAACCGAACCTAATGCTCGCCGAACCCGAACCGTGTGACTTAGGTCCAGACTATGAAACACTAAGGAAACTTTTACAAATTTAATGAGCAATATTAAGATCTCAGCCACAGAAAATATTCTAGACTCGATATTTTAGCCAAAATGTCCAAGGTAAATCCCCAAAGGGAAAAGCTATGAGAAAGATGATTTTTACATCCTCTTTAAGTATTTGACAGTACAATGGAAAAATTAAAACAGCAGTAAACACGGACTTATCTCAATTTCTGCTCCACTTCGCCCACCTTGGACAACGTGTTGAGCATGCATAGAAACTCCCTGCTCCAATTTCATTGAGACTGTACCGAATCGGATAGCTCAGACTGCCTTCACAAAACACCTCGATTTTTGTGCTAGGATGAAAAATGGTCAGCAATTACCTGCCTTGAAAAATGTGCTGAACTCAGCCTCATTTTTTGTGCTAACGCTGCAAATTTCAGAGTATGGCCTGACTGCTGTACCGCCAGTACAGATGCATTTAATGCAGAGAAATACCCTCTCGATATTTGTGCCTTCTCGGAAATAGTACTCGGTATCTTCTTAGAATTCTACGCAGCTTCACCTGAATTTCATGTTGATTTTCCAGTAGAAAATCGTGCCCCTATACCCTGCTGTACAACCTTGGAATTTGTGCGATTTCCAGCTCCTTGGAATTCATGCTAGCTATCCCAGCCAATGTCTCTCTCTCTCTCAAATTCAACCTCTCTTCTTCTCAAGGAAAGTCAACCGTCTCCAATGCTCATGGAAAACTGAATGAAGTGCCTCTTTGGTTTGCCTTGCTTTTATGTGTTTCTCATGGGGCAGGTGAAAGGTCACCAAATCCAAGGGCCCACATTGGCTTCGGTGTCCTAAGGTCGATAAACGAGAATAAGTGCACTTTTCCTTCCATGAAAAAACTTCTCTCAACCACCACTTAAATTTATCAAAGAGCCACTTTATAACTCTAAAGTGAATTAATTACACATCTCATGTAATTAATGCAAGGGTCATGTCGATTTTCTCTCTTACTGAAGAAGGTGTTCTGCGCCACTCCCAACTTGTCTCTGAAGAAGACAAACTTGCTCCTCCTCAAAGATTTCATCAGAATATTTGCAACTTGCTCATCAGTCAAAATGTATTGCAATTCTTCAGCTACTCTCTGGACAGTCCCGGATGAAGTGGTACCTGATCTCAATGTGCTTTGACTTGTCACGGAATACTAGATTCTTAGAGAGCTGGATGCAATTCTGGTTGTCACATTAGATAATCGTAGGCCTCAACTCCTGACCAAATAAATCCACCAACAACTTGCGGAGCCACAAAGCCTCACAACTAGCCTAATCAGTTGCCATGTACTCACCCTCTGCAGAATTCCAAGCAATAGACTTTTGCTTCTAACAAAGCCACGACACTGTTGTTGAGCCGAAACTGAAACAAAAATTGAAAGTGCTCGCCCGATCCGTGGCACTGCCTACCCAATTTAAATCTGTGAAGCCAATCAAACTAACACCATCCGTCTTCCTATAGTATACACCATAATCAATTGTCCCAGCAAGATATCTCAACAAATGTTTTTCGACTACCTAGTGCACTCTCCTAGGATCCACCATAAACTGACTAAGAGTGTTCACCACAAGACAAAGATTTGGCTTTGTGTTGACTAGATACATTAAAGAACCAATGAGTGACGATATAGAGAAGGATCCACCAACTCTCCCTCATAAGTATGAAGCTTCTTCCTGTTGGTGATCATCGGTGAGGCCATCATCCTGCGGTCCATCCTAAATCTCCTAAGAATATCAACCGCATACTTTCAGTGTCCGAAGAAAATATTTCTAGGCTCCTGCCAAACCTCCAATCCAAGAATGTAATGCATCAACCCAATATCTGTCATCTCATACTCTAAAGCAAGATCTCTCTTGCATGGTGTATTGAGCCTCTCCTCACTTGTAATGAACAAGTCATCTTCATATTGCAAAAGAATGGGAGGATCATCACCAACCACAATGTAGTAAAGGTTCAAATCTGCCTCTCTTATGAAATTCCATCGGCAACAAGTAAAAATCTATCCTGGAGTAACAAGCTCTAGGAGCTTGCTTCTGTCCATACAAGGCTTTCTTTAGCCTACAAACATGAGAATCTCTCCTATGAATCTCAAATCCCTGCAGTTGCTCAACAAACACTTCCTTCTATATAAGGCCATTGAGAAATGCGGTCTTCACAGCTATTGGGTGGATCTTCTAACCCATCTCCGCCGCAAAGGAGATCACCGCTCTGATCGAAGAGTAACGAGCAAACGATGCAAAGGTCTCATCGTAATCTACTCCCTCAACCTATGAGAACCCCTGCGCCATAAAACGAGCTTTGTACTTCTCCACACTACCATCCGCAACATGCTTGATCTTGTAAAGGCACCGAGAAGTCACAACTAACTTCCCCTCCAGTCTCGATACAATCTCCCAAACATCGTTCTGCATGATGGAATGGTACTCTTCCATCATGGCATCTATCCCCACCTAATACCGGGATGCCTCCACAAACGTAGAAGGCTCTAAATTACAAAGACTAGTCACCAAGGCCATGCAATATCTGTCTCTATGTTACATGGGAGCATCCCCCACCCCCTCGCTCTTGCTCCCAAAACGCTCCCAGTTTTGGGAGCAAGCTTCCAAGGCGCTCCTGACGTGCTCCCTTCCTTTCCTATACTAAAAGCTCTTATAGAGCGTTTTGGGAGCATGCTCCCGACGCACTCCCTTCCTTTCCTATACTAAAATCTCTTATACTAGGTTAAATATTTGATGACAATGTTATGGTACCTCCCTTCTTTGCCAAGCTCCTATAATAGCTTTTATGGTTGATCATTTGATGATAATGTTATAAGTTATAACTACTAGATGATTGATGTCATATGGTTTAATCCAAGTATTCTATAGCTAATTCAACATCCTACATGTTTTTTAGATATAAATCCATCAAAATATATTAAAATATATACTATACAAAAAACGCTCCCAAAACAGGAGCTTTTGAAAATTTCGCTTTTCGCTCTGCTCCCGCTTCAAACAACATAGATCTGTCTGGCATCCTAATCTCTCGCATAGGTCTCTTGGGATCTCCAAAAGACTTAGCTTCCTTCAGGGTGTCCTTCAGCCACTTGGCCTCCTCTTCCCTAAAGACTCCCCCCATACTGGTGTATCATCCTCTGAAGATTGAGACTCAAGAGTAGTACTACCTATAGTTGGTGACCCAGAAACCTGTGCACTAGTAGCTAGAGAACTAGTAGTTGGGGAAGCATGTGATTTCAAAGCTGAAACTAGTGAACCAATAACCTGACAACCTGAACTAGTACTAAGTTAACATGTTAACCGCATCCCTAAACTTAAAGCACCTGTAACCTATGGACCAATCACCCCAGATACCTGTGACCCTACACTCTGTGTAGATGGACTCTGAGTGCTCACATGAGGTGTGGAAGCCTGTTGCTCCCACTACTCTGACCCTTAAGATAACCTGAAGGCCCGCTCCTACTCTAATCTCACCTCCCTCCTCACAACAACTTCTCTCTGTGAAGGAAGATATATGCGAAGGTCTTCGAAGTCTCATCATACCCTTCAAAAATACCCTGCTTTGTAGTGGGCTTCAACTTTCTCCTCCTCTCTAAAGGGACATGAGTAAGTCAGATAGCCAAATATGTGAAAATGGCCAATCTCAGGTCCCTACCCTGAAGAAGCCTCCTCATGAGTCATGCACCCCAAGTCTCTGTGGGGATTCTTGTTATGAATGTATACAGCAAAGCTACAAGTCTCAGCCCAAAGAAAGAAAGGAACCCTGATCATGAAGCCTCACTCTGTCTACTCCCACTATGGCCCTGTCCTTCCTTTCAGCAACCTCATTATGTTGTGGAGTATACAAAACCATCAATTGTCTCTTGATCCCCTCCTGTCTACAACACTTCATTGGAAAAATACTCACCCCCATTGTCTGATCTTAGCATCTGAATCCTCCTCCTTCTCTGGTTCTCTACAAGAGGTTTAAACTCTTGGAACCTCTACAAGACTTCTTCCAACTTCTTGCTCTTCAAATAGTAGATCCAGGTCTTCCTATAGTAGTCATCAATGAATGTAACAAAGTACTCAAAACCAGTCAATCAAACAAATGACATAGGACCACATAAATTAGAGTGAATCAATTCAAGTGCCAATGTCGATTTAGTATCACCGCTTGGAAAAGCAGTCTTGATGTACTTTCCCAAAGCACACCCCCTGCATACATCACTGTGCTTCGTGTTGAACACAAGAAAACCATTCATCGTATCTGTCAACATCTTCGTGCCATAACTCGTACAAATTAATGCTACCACTACTAGTGTTGTTGTGTGCCAAGGCATGGAAAGGATGAAACAAGAGCTTGTACAGTTTCCCACATCTTACTCCAATCACAAAAGAAGTAGATGTTCCCAATCCCTTGGGAAAAACATGCACATGCCCATCAAGGAAATACATTCCAAGTCCCATATCCTCGATTGTGAAAACTTAAAACAAGTTATTCTTCAGCCCAAGGACATACAAGACATCCCTCAAAGTCATGGGCTCCATGGACTCCCACTGAAAAGTGACAATCCCTTGGCCAACTTCCCTGACAATCATGTCATCTCCCAACACCACCTCCAGATCCAACCCGGTCTAAGTTAACTCTGAAAACATATCCCGCACACCTGTCATATGGGTCGAAGCTCCATTGTCAAAGTACCAGATACATGTGGTGGTGGATGCACTCTAGGAATGACCAACCAACAATGAGTACTCTCTCTCATCCTCTATATTTTCACTAGTAATGGATGCTCTCTGAGAATGACCAGCACATAGAGAAACTCTCTCGTCAACCGCGTTGTATATTCATCAATCTCTACAACAACTCATATATGTTGCTTCTTCTTCTTATTCAGACGTTGTCCAACATAGTGTCCAAAATTCTAGCAAGCAAACCATTTAACTTTGCTAAAGTCCTTTTGACCACCACCATGCTGCTTAGCCCTGCCTTTCGGACCCTTTTTGGACTTCTTCTTCTTTCCGTTAGTTGTCAATTCCACATTCTCTTCATCTTCCTTACTGTTTGAAGAGTTTCCTTACACATATCCTGTTTTTGTTTCCTCTTCAAACAGAGTCATCCCAGAGACGATCCTAAGAAGGCATGTTCTCTTTGGCTACAATGGCCTCCACCAAAAACAACCCATGACTTTGCCACGCCATTCAAAGTTGTATGCACTAGGTCATTGTCCTCAACCTTCTCTCCAACTGCTCCAAGCTCATCTCTCACCTGAGTGATTCTAGTAAGGTAAGATGTCACACTCTCGGATTTGGCCATTCCGGTACTCTTCAACTTCTCTCTCAGTACCCATCTTTCGATCAAGGTTCCATAATTTTCTCAAAGTGTAGAAACGTTGAAGAATCTTATTAATTCTTAAATTTGCAACCATAAAATGTTTGGCGATCGTTTTTTTAAAATATTCAAATTTCTAAGGCCTTTATATAGTTTTGGGAAAATTTTGGCAATTCTTAGAGTAAAAGAAATTATCCCATAGAATTTGGGCGACTCATCTTTGAGAAAAAGGAAAATTGGCAAATCTTTTTTCGAAAAAAAGGTCTAAAATTTTCCTTGCTTCCGACTTTCATTGGATCTCTGGTACAAATTGGTTAAGGCATCCCACATTTAATAAGCACTGTCCTTACCAGTCACATGTGGGATCACATGGTCCTTCATTGCATCAAGGATAATCCTCTTAGCCTTGATGTTCTTCTTGTTGAAGGCTACCAGCGTTGCTGCATCTGTAGAAGCAGGTACCTGCACCGGATTTGCGAGTGTTGTTCGCTACTTCATCCCACAACTCATTCTCCTGCAAAACCAGCACAATCCTTGCTTTCCAAGGAATAAAATTGGCTATCCCGTCCAACCTGTCCTCCAACCTCAACCCAGTGACCATCTCACTGAAAAAGCAAAGTACAAAATCTGCCTGCTGAACAAAATAAAAGAATCCCTCTCAAGTGTGAAAATCACTGCTCAGATAAAAATCTGCCCTTCTCTTTGACCAAGCTCTGATAAATTCACTGTTTCCCCAACCCAGGTTTCAAGTTTTTACAGAATATTCAGGTTTAATGCTCAACCCATTCACGTCAGACTGCTGCAATTGAGCTTTTCTCATAAACAAGTTCAGACTATGAAATACTAAGGAAACTTTTACAATTTTAATGAGCAGAATTAAGAACTCGACCACACAAAATATTTCAGACTCGGTATTTTAGCCTAATGGCCAAACAAAAACCCCAAAGGGAAAACCTGCGAGAGAGATGATTTTTAATTCTTCTTCAAGTATTAGACAATACAATGGCAAAATTGAAACAGCAAAAAACAAACTTATCTCAAGTTCTGCTCAACTTCATCCACCTTGGAAAACGTGTTCCGCATGTACAGAAACTCCCTGCTCGAATTTCATGGAGGCTGTATGAACAAACAGCTCAGACTGCCTTCACAGAACACCTCGGCTTTTGTACTAGGATGAAAAACACTCTGCAATTACCTGCCTAGGAAAATGTGCTGAACTCAGCATTGATTTTTGTGCCAATGCTGATGGGTATGGGCTGTCAAATTTCAGAGTATGGCATACCTGCTGTTCAGCCTGTACAGACGCATTTAATGCAAGGAAATACCTTCTCAGAAATAGTGCTCAGTATCTTCTTCAAATTCTGTGCAGCTTCACCTTGAATTTCGTGCTGATTCTCCACAAGAAAATTGTGCCCCTGTGCCCTGCTGTACGGCCTTCGAATTTATGCAATTTCCAGCTCCTTGGAATTTGCGCTAGCTATCCCAGCCAGCCTCTCTCTCTCTCTCAAACTCAACCTCTCTTCTTCTCAAGGAAAGTCGACATTCTCCAATGCTCATGGAAAACTGAATGAAGTGCCTCTTTGGTTTGCCTTGTTTTTTTGTGTTTCTCATGGGGCAGCTGAAAGGTCACCAAATCCAAGGGTCCACATTGGCTTTGGTGACCTAAGATCAAGGGACGAGAATAGATGCACTTTTCTCTCCATAAAAAAAATGTCTCAGCCACCACTTAAATTTATCAAAAGTCACTTTATAACTCTAAAGTGAATTAATTACACATCTCATGTAATTAATGCAAAGGTCGTGTCACTTTTCCCCTTTTTAGTGACTTAGGCACAAAGTCACTAAGGGAACACATTCCTAGGTACAAAATCAACAGTGTATGCATTTGGATTTTAAATTTTTAATGTCATATATGATGTATTTTCTACCCAAAAGAAAGGTGGTAGTATTCAACGTGGATGTGGCCTCGAAACAAACAAAATCTTCAAGTGGCGGGGCAGAATGAAACCACACATCTAAAAATAGGCGTATGAAACATTCAATAACTAAGATAGGACAGTACAAAAGGGAATTGTCTCTTCTAAGGATTCAGTTATATCTGTCAAGACTCAAACCTGAGGTAAAGCACATCCATTTGAACATTTCCTTCATTATGAAGTTATGCACATATATTATAACTTGAAACTTTAAATAGTCATAGATCAAAAAAATCAACGATGCAGGCAAATACGTTTTTGTATCACTGTAAAAGAAATATATTGAACTTGAAGGCCGTACAGAAATAGCAACATCTCAAGTTTGTACTAAGGTAACAAAGAAAATGTCTTTTTTCTTTCTGAGAATCAGTGATGCCTGTCATGTTTAAGCTTAACAAGTTTTAGACCCACCCATTTGCCAAGACATGTTTCAATTGAACGATTCCATATTATACACATACGTTATCATGTCAATGCTTTATGCATTAATAAATTTCATAAGAGAGAGTAGTACAATTTCATATTTTCAAGCCATTAAAATTTAAAAAAAAACAAATATGAAAATAGCACCACCTAAATTTAAGGAATAGAGTTGCACATAATAAACCCAGCAAACATATTGCGATCAGGCAAGACATCATTGTAAGCAGAAACACCAAATTAGTCCTTTAGTGTTTAAAACTTTAATCTTGCCAACCTATAGCATAGCTAGTCAACAAATTACCTCAAGAAGCTCAGAACCCCAAGGAGGACTTGTCCGGAGTATATGTCTATCATATTCCAGGAAAAAATCTCTAATCCGCTCATTCATTGGATATAAGGATGAGCACAACCTCAAGCGCAACTTGAAAACAAGCCTCCCATCTTCTAAATACTCCCTCTCCTATAAATTGGGAATTTGAGAAGATTAGAAAGGTCAATCTCATAATTCTTCAGTTAGATAGCACCAATAAGAAACTCCATATCACGACAACATAATCATTCTACATTAGTCATTAGCATTAAGGAACTTATATCCTATGCTTTTAAGCTAATGCCTGCATAGTTTCAAAAATCAAATAGTAGTTGAAGGAGCATATTTGTATATGAACATTTAATCATATAAGACGATTAAAAATAGCATTTGAGCTCATACATATAACTATGGTGATCTCAATTTGAGATCATAAATATCAGGAATCCAAGAGAACATATTTGACAATACCTTGACAGTTTCTTGGAGATAGTGAGGTACCAACTCTCTCAGAATCGGCAACATTATATCCGATCGCAACCTGTAAAATGTCCAAGAAGAAAGTTCAGTAACTTGCCGACTATTTAAGAGAAACCAAAAATACAGTTGTATGTTCCAACTTGTAAAAATAAGTATTATATAGCACAAACTTTTCATTGTTTTATTTTAAGCTGGTGAGACTTGAGGCTCAAAGATAACTTGCAATTTTGAGGTGCCTACACTCTCCCCATAGCTCAGTTCGTCTGCACAACCCATCCGCGTAACATATAATGACCCAATGATATGGCACGCACTCATATTTCACTATTGTAGTTCAAAGCTCATTATGAAAGTTTGCTTAGATAATTATAATAAGAAAAGCCATCAATCTTGCTGAACCATATGCCCCATGTGCAATGGATTTCACAACCACTTTACAAGAAATCATGTAGCAATCAGTGTTATCAGCAGTGGCCAGTTCTGACCAGTTTTCCCCTAAACTGGGCTGGACCAGTTGTCTGAACCAGTTTTGGACCAGTTTAGGGCTCAAACAGTTGATCCACAAACTGGCCAGTTCAGGTCAGAAACGACCCAACCAGCCGCTTCAGGTCCATAAAAAAGGAAAACCTTCATCACTTAAAAATCAGTGAAACCCAAACATCCTCGTCACCTAGTCGACGACCTTCAACCTAGTCATGTGAGGCAGTCAACCTCCCTTTTTGAATTGTATTTAACTTTCAAATTAATAATGACATTTACCAATACTTTATTTCGATATAACTAGCTCTTCGTTTTAATTCATTAGATGACAGACAAGGTCCTATCCTCTCACTGCGTACATATATGTAGTGTTATGATGTACTTTCACAGTACAATTAACCACTTTGGTTACCAGTGGACAATAATACAATCCTTCTTTTTAACTGTTATTCTTTATATTCATTTATGAACCAAATTATACTGCCTATACTTCAAAATACGACCAACAATAGTACCCCTTTTTATTCTCTGGTAGAAAATAGCACAAAAATAGAGAACATCAATGAAATTATAAAGCACAGGAAATTGCAATAACTAAACAATCTTCACCAAGGGACATCCATTTAACCACAAGATTTTAAAGAAGCTGTTTCAGGCAAAAAACACGTGATTAATACATGGCCACAAAAAGTGACCAAATACAAGTTTATGCAAGGGCTCTGTTATCCACTAAAGTTGCACTTAAGTGGATTTCATGTGAGCCACCAAAGTCTTGAACAAGCCAGTTGTTAATCGTCAAAGCTCAGAAGTTCCATGGTTACATCAGGACCAGTTGTGGTCGTATTTTTTTTAAATTACATCTTCATACCCTATGGAGATATTGTAATAAATGTAACAGCATGGCAAACATTTTCTAAACAACTTGGCTTCCTAGGAATTAAACGTCAATCCAATCATTACAAGGTGTTTTTCCCTTGTCAATTATGCAATGCTGAATAAGCGATGTCTAATTTTCGAGTTTTTCACCACTCCTCAAAAGTTGGAATGGTTGTCTTGGTGGTTAAACTCTGGGAGGTTATTAAAGTTCACATCTCAATCTATATAAGCGTGCTAGACATTATTTTGAGTCATTATGAACATGTACTGGGTCCCCCTAGGATTTTTTTTAATTTCCGAAGAAAAAAAAACCCACAACATTAGGCCATTTTTAATGGTTTAAATGGAAATTTTCAAATTGTAATAAAAAGAGTGGTCCAGAGTTCGATTTTGGCATGGGGATGCTCGTTCTCACACTCAGAGCGTCCTTTTTACCCTGGGACTGACTTTTCTTATGTTTTAGGTGATCAAATTGTCACTTGGAGCTGTTTTTCTTAATGGTGCAACGAAATGCCCAAAAATGTTAAAAAAACAACAAAATGACACTAAAGTCAAAAGTCAATAGTCAATGAAATCTCATTGGTTTGACATGGAGGGGGTGTCGTTTCTTGTTTTTGGTTAAAGGCGAATTAAACTATGGCATAAAGCGTCACATGTGAAGATGATTGGGATGATAGCGAATCATGCAAGGATTAGAATGCGCCCCCTTCATGGGCCCTCACGTGTGGGTTATGTGTCATCAAAGGAATAGGTCGGTAGATAGTTTGGTGAGTGCGCATCTCCCAAAGGAGAGGTGGGGCTTTCCCATACCAATCACAACAAGCATATTCCTTTATTTCTCAAGCAAACTAAAGCTCTTGTTCTCTCTATGTCAGGAAGGATTGCGCCTTCCTCTCTTCGGCTGGCAACTTGTATACTTGGCACATGTTAGATGGTTTGGTGGGGGCTCCAATTGAGAGGTGGGACATACCACTCTTAGATCCACTCCACTCTTCCCATGATTTTCTCTTAGTTAACGCCTCTAATCTTCAATTGTTTGGTGCGCCCCCCATAGGGCTTGGTTAGTCCATATTAAAGAGGCCTTCTTCCTCATTCAAGGAGAAGCAAGGAACCTCTACTCACATGATTTGTAACTATTTATCATTTTCATGAATAAAGATTTAGACTTTGGAGGTCATGCTGGTGGTGCACGTTCTCACTATTTTGAATGTTTAGCTCTTGAACCGAGGTGATATATGCGTGTGTTTAAGTTCTTTTATACATGTATTGATTAATCTAACTTGAGAAGGTTATATTCTAATCCATGGAATAAGCATTTGAAAGTTCAATTTGTTTATTTATGAGTAGTTATCTAAGATTCAAGAGTTGCATGTTGTAGTTGGTTATACTTATGCACTTTTGATTTTATTTAATCTACCATTTAGTTCTAATCACTTGTTTGAAGGGTTTTTTTGTTGTGCAGATCACCATGCGTGGAGCAAGATTGGAGCTCAGCTACATCTTGTCTTCTTCACCACATATTCGGATCTAAAGTTTCTTGTTTCTCAGGCATCCTCCTCCTCGATCTTGTTCAAGCTTGGGCTTGAGTTCCTTCTCTTTCCATCTTCAAAACTACAGATCTCTTTCTTTGTGGTTACTTTCATTTAACAAGTAAATCATATGGTAAAGTTCAGCATTTTTATTTACTTCTTTGATTAGATCTAAAAACGGCTTTTAAGTTTACATTCTAAGCATAGATCTAGTTCTCATTTTTCTTTGTGCTTGATACCTTAAATTGTCCCTATCTTTTGCAAGCACTATGTAGGTGTATTCTAATGTATTTTTAGCTAACTACAAACCCTTTATTGTAAGTTTTGCATGCTGGTTTTTAGCAGGTTGGAAGAAAAAGAGAGGGAGGTGTTGCCGAAAAATTGAGTTTTTGGTCATCTGGAGCATCCAGAGTTCATCCCTCTTCCCCCTCCTTCATTCCTCTTCTCCCTGGGCCCTTGTAAAACCCTTTTTGATCCATTTGTCAAGGGTCTAAAAAGGCTATTCCTTTTTCTTAATAGCATTGTAATAAATCATAATAAAATGCAAGTGGGATTACAGCTCCCACACCCTCCTTCCCCCACTTGGGGGAAGCCTGTATCTGTCCATTTATTTGCTTTATACCCGCACAATATAAAAGCAGTTTCATTTTTTCCTTTTTGCAATAAAATAGATCAATCCTTTCACTTTAAGTTTCATCTTTTCTTTCTCGCAAAATCGAACACTAACCCAGCCTTGCGCTCCCGAGTACGGCCTTCAGGCTTGAAAGAGACTCTTGGATGTAGTAATTAATTTCATGATTTCCCTTTTGTGCATTTACAATCTTTAATCGGAATCAACATTTGCCATTCCCATGTATACTCTTTCCCATCACAGGTTCGCCCTGAGCTTTGGGATAATCAAAAGCAGGAATGCGCACTAATTAATTTCTCACATCTAAGTTCTAACTAAGTAAACTCACATTAATAAAATATACATCTCGTATACATATGGAAATCCAGCATATCAATCTTTGAAATTGTGTGGGAAAATTCTTAAAAACAAGCGGGAACCACTACATAGTAACATCGGGATATCGCCAAACTGCACCTTCGATTGGTGTAGTGTTGGACACCTCCCAAAGGCTCCGATCAAGCCCACATTTCCAAGTGCAGAACCACCTTTGGCACAATCTGGGCATATTCCCAAGTAGCTTTTGGTATATCAGGAATCTCCTTCCTGTAATCCACTCATCACCATAATAAATTAAACCTGACCAAATACATAGCAAAACATTTCTCATTTTCAGCAGCACTTGCCTACTTTGACTCCATGTTGGCACTAGTTTAATTTGTATCCGTATTTATGCTTTTAGTCATATCATGTTATGAATGCCATATATTTTTATGTTGTCGAACTAAACTATAAATTGCGGTAGCTTGTTTTAGTTAATCACTAAAAAACTCCTAGAAAACAATCCCATCCACAACTAAAAACTAATAAGAGCCTTAGCAACTCTTTTTTAGGGACTACCCCCCTTGGCTTTATTGGGAGTTTGCCTAGACAGAGGAGTCAAGATCAGGTAACAGCAGTTGACACGAGACTTGCCCCCAAGGACGC
>LPNX010537403.1:18049-90612 GCA_001517045.1 Pseudotsuga menziesii | reverse complement strand
TTGTTCAAGGTCAACAAGGGGTTGGTGGAGGAGCTGCAAGATGTACATCAGCATTTCTTACAGCTATCTGAAGTATCTAGAGAAGTATTAAAAAGGAAATCAGCCACTGACAGATACACTACAGAGCTGGAGAACACTGTTGATCACTTGCAGCAGGAAAATAAAGAATTGCAACAAAAGTTAGCTGACATGAAGAAGAAGCATAAAAGGGCAAAGAAGAAGTCTTCAAGTTTAGATGGTATATCTCTTCTTGTGGAGGCAGCGAAGGAGCTTTGAGGCAGTTTGTAGTTAGCTGTTTTTTTTAAGATGAATAGTTTGTTTTAGTTAAGAGTTTGCTATTTTTAGCAATTTGTAATTTTTGTAAAAACTATTTTTGACTTTACCCTCCTTGGTAATTCGATGGGAGCAGTTAGAAAGTGAAACCTAACTGATTTTGGAGGATGTCTATTTAGGAAATTTAGGAAGTCATTATAAAGGTTCTAATTTTTCTGGGAGCATCAGGAGGTTTGTGGGCTACTATACTTTCAGGCTTATTCAAAGATAAGTGCTGTAACTCTCTTGTACATTTACTGATGAAACTATGGATATATGACTCTTTACCCTACTTTTGGTCTGTGTTGGCTTTACTGTGAGTTTGTTTAGCTTCTTAATTGACAATTTCAGTGCTGGTTAATGTGTGTTTTCTAGCAGTGCTTGTCCATTATTTGTAAACTTCAATACAGGCTTTTTGGTTAGATTTTTATGATATATATGCATCTTTATCAGTGATTGTGTTTGATTTAGTTGTTGCTTATCTGATGAATGTATTCCGTGCATGCTCTTGAAGTTTATGACCAAAACATATAAACAAAACCTTAAACCCTAGTTTGAATTGAGTTTTTCTTTTGAGATTGTGTTGGCTTGTTCCCCTAGCCTTAGGAACAATTTATGGCACAAACAGTCACCATGATGGGTAATGATCTCTCATTTTATAAAGTTTAAAAAAAAATGAAAGTGAACAAAGAAAATATAAATTTTGACTGAAGAATAGGAAGTCTCATCACAAGCTGGCCTAATCATGATCATCAGTGTTGTCTGGGATAATTTCATTTCTGATCACCAGGGTGATGGCTTTTGATTTTAAATTAAAAGACAAGAGGTCTCATCATGAGCCGACTTGCTTATTCCAGACAGTTCTCATGAATGATGCTATCACATTGGGATACCATACCTAGATAGTAGTCTTCAGTCAGAATTATTGTTTAAAAGAAAGGAAAAGCAAGCAAAAAGAAAATTATTATGTTTATGAAACAGATTCTGGAAAGTTTTCAGAAAAGTAGATTTCTATACTCTATGCTGATGGTGCAGGTTATTATTACTATGAAGTAGTTTGTTTCGATCAAGATATTTTTAAATTTATCCCTAACTAGATCTCTGTTTCAAAAGATGGAATATTTCTGAGTTATATTTATGAATATGAATAAAATATTGGTTTTTATTTAGATAAAGAATTTTTGATTGTTTTAAATAAGTTTTAAGATTTTTTTTATATCATTTATAGGTTGTATGAGCAGAGATAACTGGTTCGCCTAGGTTGTCGCCATTTGTTGGTAGTCAGCAACAACCCCTTCATTTCTTAAGATGAAGGGAAATCAGCTCTCTTTTATGATTTATCTATTAAAAATTATAAGAGAGTGCCTCTAGAATCTTCGATTCTGAAGGTACTCTCAATTGTAGAAAAGTCAAATGACAACATTTTCACAGCTGTGATAATTAGCAGCTGTCAGTTTCATAGATTTTTATATAATCAATTCTATCATTAATTAATCTATCTGATTATATATGTTGAGTTAAGAAACTTAAAGGGATAGTATGCTAATTGAAGATCAACCAAACACATTTTGAATTATTTTAAAATGGTTATTGACAAGATATTATAAGTGCTTAAAAATCCTAGAACTAAAGGTGAATTATTAAATTAAAATTCTTATTAAACCTAAGAGTTCACATCCTATATGTAACTTAAATATCTTACCATGACTTTGTAAAATTGTATATATAGCTAGTGAATAAATGAGTATCATTCGGAAATCTTCATATGTTATAGTTTTATAGCTTAGTATCCTATCAAATTCGATTTGGGATATTAATGGATGGGATTTTGCAAAGTGTTGAAAACTATATTTATGAGATTGTATGTATATACATGGCTTAAATGTTAATTTGGATTATTAGTTAGTTGTATTGCAAAACATTAGGGTTTATGGTTTTGATACTCTATCACCATGTTAATAAACGTGGCCACCTTTTACGTATAATCCGGAGGAGATAATCAATTAATCGTTTTCATAAGGATACATGACCCACATGTCAAATAAATAACACCTGTGACTTGGATCGCTTTGTTGGCATGAAAATTTGGCTAACACCTTTCGTTTAATTGACATCTGTGAAAGTATTAATGAATCATATCAGCAAGATTTAATACTGTATATGACTAATAACCATTCTATTTTGAAACGCTGTACGAGTTCATCTTGACCACTGTGTGTAATCAATGTCTTGATTTACGATCCATCAATCAAACGATCCTTGATATGAAGAATTGGTTAAGTTTTACTGTTAGTCATGGCTAGTCATGCATTTATCATAGCAAGACGCTGGTTGTAGTATTCATCATTGATAAATTCGATTGAAATGGCCAAACTTAGAGCCTTCGTCTTTGTCAGGCATGAAGCATGTGACGATTTGACATTTCGCCTCATGTCTTTCACCTGGGTGGCTATCCCTTCTCTGTTCACGACTCCATTCATACCATTTCGTAATCAGGATATTGGTGAGGAGGCCATGGCTCTGCTAAGTCATTTTGAAATCTCAGGGTCAGAGCTTATTGAAGCTGATGAGAAGGTTGCCTTGCTATTTGAGAAGATTGGATGGGGGCATTTCTTCAGGAGCTTTAGCGGTCATAACACGGAGGTGACCAAGCTGTTTGCTTTAAGCTTGAAAGAAAACATAGCACAGATTGGGGGTTTCAAGTTCATCGTTGACGAAGACAAAATTGTAGAGGCAATGAAGCTCCCACAGACTGGGGAGTGGTGGTTTAAAGGTGGAAAAGTAAACAAGAAGAAGTGCCAATCCTTGCTGTTGCCGTCGCCTGCTAGTGCAAAACTGAAAATTGGGGTTTCAGTCAGGTTCCTGAAGCCAGAATGGTGAGCCTTCTACGAGATCTTGGTCAGGTATGTATCATGCGATGGATGATTTTCCCACCTTCATTATTACCACCTACAACTCCTGTTAGAATTAAAGGGCTGTAAACTTAATCTACCATTTTATCTTTGGCAAAGTATGAAAAAAATGTTGCATTCGGTTCAAAGTCTCGATAATCCTGATAGAAGTCTATTTCATCATGGTTTAGTCAAAATTATAATACAGCATCAGCTATCTTTTAATGGCAAATCGTGGGATGAATTTTTAGTTGAATGTTGTTTTGGGCCAACCCAATTTTGGCCAACCCCTTCCCCAAATACCCGTAGGAAACGAAAGGCTACTGTAAAGCCCAAGGTTAGCAATGTTCCTAAGGCTGAATCAAAGGATAAAGGGCTTGAGGAAGCCCATACACCCATAAATGCTAGTATCAGTGATGTTGGTGTTGGGAACGTAGCTCCCTGTTACTCTGAAGCAACCTTGAATCGATTCCCATCTGATAAACGTTGTAGTACTCCCGCAAAGACAGAGGACAGGTTAACAAAAAATGAAGATATTAACGCTGTTTATTGTAAAAATCTCTCTGAGCCAAATAATCCTTGTAAACACGGCAAGGAGTCTATGCATAAACTAGATCAAATAGCACAGGTATGCTGTGACAGAGGAGGCTTTGAATCAAACAACCTTGTGTTTGTTCGTTCGAGGAGATTTACTAGAAGCATGAATAATGCACCTACAGTTCCTATTCCTATGACTAATCAATAGAGTACATAGCCTTTGGTTTTCCATATTGAGGATGACGTTCCATCAACTACTCATATAAATGAACCCACTCTTATAAAGGATAATAGTGCAAAATCGATTAAAAACATTACAGAGTCGGGTAAGGAAGAAGTTTCTCCATCGTGTATGGATGCCCATAGTTCGGATCTCAAACCATGTTTTATCACTCTTCAATCATCTGGTCAAAACATAGATAATACTAATCCTCCTCAGGCAGCTGATTCATGTCATGAAAACGAAGGAGAAACTCTTCAACAAGTTCTGTACAGGGTATACGATACCAAGATTATAGAATTGAAAGATGAACTTAAACAGTGTCGATCTCATGCAGCTTTGATAGAGGAGGAAAATAAGACGTTCAGGGAGGAGTTGTTGAACTGGATTAACAGTTGGAAATAAATGAATATAAAAAAGAACCAATATAAAAAGGCGAAAAAGTCCATGATAGGTACAAATCAACATCTGCTTGAACAGGTAGAAAAACAAAAGTTAGTGATTATCAGGCTTAAAGCCAAACTAGCCAAAGCCAGAAGAGTGGTTGATTTTTAAAATAAAGCTTAATGATTATTCCCATTTTTGGTTACATGATTTGTCTCTTTGTCAACAGGTAATAACAACTCTTTTGGCAGACATATGAATTATAGTTTCTTTTGTTATTTCTGTTTTAATTGGTTTTTAATGAGATGATTTTGTTTGTTTAAAATAGGTGGGCATGCCATCGATATTCTCTACAGTTTCCAGGCATTTCTAATATTCTGGATTTTAGTTGGAAGACGTGGATGATTATTGAAGACTGGAGTTTTGACATAGCCACGAATTTTCCAGTTCCTTTAAACTAGCAACGGTTTCAGGCTAGTTGTTTTTGTTGTTATCTTCTAGTGACAAGTGTCTGATAAAAAAGAGATTTGATACTCTTGGATAGTGATAGGACTCCTATATTATTTCATATAGCATTTATGAGAAAACTAAATCGAAAGGTTGGTAGCATTATATAAGTTGGTAATTTTTATGAGTCAAAGGAAAGAGGGAGTGACTGAAGCAAAAATACTTGAAATACTATTTTGATACTAGTGTTGTTCTTACTGAAGTTTTATCTTTGGGCATGGGATGTGACTGGAAATCTCCAAGTTGATATCGTGATTGGTATTATTTTGGATACTCTTTATATTTCAGTATATGATCTTCTATCTTTAACATTAATACAGTATACTTTGTTATGCCTGTGTTTATAAATCAGTATTTCACTTTGTCAAAACAATATTGTATTTGAATTAGTATATTATCGTAACTGAATTTTTCAGTGTGTCTACTTTTCGGTGCTACTACTGAATATTCAAGATATGATGATATATATATGTTTATGTCTGTTTGATTTCATTTGTGTTGTTGCAATGATTTCATACTGAACATTATTTCTTATTCAAATATCTAATGTTGGTTATTAATTATTGATTGATTAGACATTTCAAAAAATTCAAAGTAATTACTTATTTCAGTTTCTCTGTCAAGTTATTTGATAGCAGAATGATTTAGTGTAGACGATCTAAGTATTTTTATTTAGATCTTACTCCTTATCTTTCTGTTTATCATATTATTAATTGATAATTAATATAATATTCAAAATCGCTCTCAGCTGAGATAGGATAGATAGGATAGTTTAGATCAAATTAATATTATTTTAGTATAGTTTCCCATTTAACAGTTGTTAAATAGGATTTGTGTAATTTTTAGAGTAATTTTAATAGTCTTTTATACTTTGAAAATTAAATATAAAAATCTTCAAAAAATCAAAGAATTTCCTTAAGAAATCAATTATAGAACAACATAGGTAGTTAAAAATAATTTTAGGGTTTATTTAGATAGAGATGACATTAGGATAGATTTTTGCTGAATTTTAGTTTCTCCTTAAGAGGAAAATTCAGTTGGTAGCAGGACCATAACCTGCGAGATTTAGCTAGTCCAAACACACCGGACGCTGCTTTAAGCTGATTGTGTGGGATAAACTCCTTGTTGTCCTAGGTCAAAAAATCAAGCCAACAGGCCCCTCCCCCACCCCCTCACATCACTCTCAACTCCCCAAACCCAATGCCTATACTTGCAAATAACAATTTATTTCACTATTTCACAATGCAAATAACAATGCATCTACAATGCAAATTATTTCACTCAATAGTTGAAAAATGCTTTCATTAAATCATTCTTTATAACATTAATTAAACCATTCAATCATTCAATAGATGAAAAAACCATTCATTTACTCATTCATTAAAACATTAATTTAGTCAATGGCAGAAAAAAAATATCAGTAAACAATTCAGTAAAGCATTCATTCATGAAACAGAGGAAAAAAGCATTAATTTTTTTTTTTAAATAAGAATTACTCAAAATTTGTTTAGTCACATCCTTTTTACTTTTATTCTCTTTAAATATTTAGTTAGAGTCACATCTTCAGGAATCTAATCATCGGTATCCCTACTAGTCTGCTCACAATGTTGAACTTCAGGCAAGGGGCGATGAATTTCTGCAATAATGTCAAAATATTTCATTAATATATTTATATTTTGATAAATACAAGTAATTCATTTAAAAAATATTATGAATGTGTGTTTTTACCTGCCATGTGCACATCAACATGTTCAACATTATCTCATACTGGCCCAACCTGCTTCGTGTTATGATCTCCAGCTACATGCTCTGTAGTTGAATTGTGTAGAATTAGAATTAATGTTCATCATTTGCAATGGTCTATAAAAAATAGTAGCACATTAATAAATTCATTACCAGGATGAGAAGCATGATCTTCATTTGGTTGGTCATGTACTACATCCTCGACATGAATGGGATCATTACTTTCCTGCACAAAAAGGAATAAATAATTTATGTTAGTTTATTTATAAGGAACAAATTGCATGAGCATTAATAAATTATCATTAAACTATACAATTTTCACATACCTGGGCACCAGATGGATCAGCAGAAGATCGTGCAGTATTCACAGACAAGCTTCTCCGGTGTTCAACAATGGCGTCAAAGCCATGTTCGAAGCCAAGCTTCATGTAATCTGCACTAGGTAATTCTTTGAAGTCGGCCTTCATATTTGCATGATGTCATTAATTTTAAAGCCTTTTGTTAGAACAAAACAAAAATAATAATTTGTATGATATTTGGATGCGGATTCGGGTTTTGCGATACTTACATATCGACCCGCCAAGTTGGAGTAACCACCAGGCCCAAGCTTGTGTTGGCCAATTTTTTCAATTCTTTCCTTTGTGGCCTTAGATGTGTCCGAGAGCCTAATTAAGTTTTTAAATACATTAGTCGATGTACCAAAATTGATATAAAAACTAGTAATAATAAGGCTTACCACTACATTTTGGAATGTATTGCATACCTCCCTGTTCCACCTGGTGGTATCTTTCTTGATTTTCTCAGGCCCTTCTCTTTTCCATCTTCCACCAGGGCTTTCCACTCCATAGATGGAATCATTGGAGAAGGCTCATACCTAGGGTTCTTTTCTAGGTGAACCCTATATTGGTCTCGTACAATCTTTAGATGTTTTCCAGCCTTCTGTAGTACCTTCGATGTATCAAAGGTATCTTTTCCGAACAGATTAACCAAGTGATTAGTCAGATCATCCTTTAAAGCTTTTGGATACTTGTTCCACATTGTGCAGATGGTGGGCCCGAAGATCTCCCAGGCCAAATCATTCATGTGTTTATAAAATATATCATTTCCTACAAAACATTATTGCCATCATTAGTCAACATTAGAAAATATTATCGGTATATTGGACACAAATTATAAAAATAAATTGAACAATCTATAATGACCTAGAATCCTTTCTACCTTTATTGGAACCAGTTATTCATTCACCAAAAATGTACACTTTATTGAACCAGTGCTAGTCACACGAGAAGATCCTGGAAATGCTTCCACATCTCTATCTAGCCCTGCATCCACCCCTTCTTCTGCAGCATCTGTTGTGGGTGGGAAAACATCGGCTGCACACCCGCTGCCCTCAGCGGTGTCACATAGCGTTTTGTTGATTGTTCAGTGGACAATATGGGAGCATTATGTGGTGTACGTGGAGTGGTTTGGTCACTGGGACCAACATTTCCTTGACCACCACTGATAATCTCCATAGCACACTGTAAATTAAACCCATTGTATTATAAGTTCAACAGCATATAAAATCAAATATTATAAAGTTTTTGTAAATGAATTTACATTTTTATTCGGTAACTTACGTCCACTTGTTTACGTTGTTGTAACAACAATTGAATCCTTTGTTCGAGCCCTTATGTTAGTGGAACTGCCAATGTCAAACGAATCAGTTCCTCATTTTGTTTTTCCCTTGTCCTTTGTAGCACCCTCAACGGGTTTGCAGACTCTCTAATTTCACTATATTTCATCAACCGAGAGACCTCATTCTGTAAAGAGTTTTGAGATGTCGTTTGATAAATAGAATCCCCTGTCTGCAATTGAAATATATAAAAAATTGCTTAGTCGTTGAAAATATAGTGTGCGCAAATAATTATATTAGGGATTACATCTAGGATTACCTGACGCCTAGCCGAGGCGTGGTCTGATCAACAGATGGGGATTTACCTCGATCAGCCACCTGCAAAAAAAGTAGAGAACATTATCACAATAAACGCAATATGTATAAGCTAACAAATACAGAACAAAGACAAAAATAAACACTATGCTGCATGTTTTATATGTGTACATTTTTGAAGTATTTAGAATGTGGAATTACATTTAGGTTAAATGGTTTCCTCGAGTCTCCAGTCGTATGATCAACATCTGGGGACTTTCCCCGGTCAATCTGCAAAAAAGGTAGACAACATTACCATCATGAACACAACCATTAAAATGAAAGAATACATAACAAAATAAACATAATGCGTCACAATAAACATGTTTATGATTTTAAAGTATTTGAAATGGAGAATTACATTCATGTTTGGTTGTTGCCCTGATGCTGTAGTCGGATGATCAATAGCCTGTTGGCTTCCCTGATCAACACTCTGCATGGAAAATCGATAATATTATATAAATGAACCTAATATACTAATGAAAATACATAACATTGTATCTCTATGTCCATCCTAAATTTAATATTACATTGGAAACATCAATGTATACCTGCTGCCTTGACTTGGGTCAACAAACATCTACGGAGATGGAGGTGCCCCTGAGAGAACCATGCATAAAAAACATACTAAAAGTTACATAAGGAAACATGAAAAGTAGATAATTTTAATTATATGCTAACAAAAATTCCTATAGACATTAAAATAATTAATAAAAGGGTGGTTAAATTGTTTGTTGTACCACAACCATACTAACATTGTTTGTATCTACACGATTCAAATTGTAATCAATAAGCAGTTCTTCGCCAGCATCTATTGATTTAATTGCACATACAAGTACACGGTTTCCTTCACACAACTCGAATATGCAGTTGGGTTGCTTTAATGTAGACCCTGGTTGTGTACTATTTATAAACCTCGCAATATTACCTGTTGTTTTTGTCCTTCCGTCCATGTACATCGTTGCTCCTTTATTTTGAGCTTTGTCTTTCAGTTGCATATAATTCACTGACAACCCATATCTACGCATACTTCGTGTATATTGGACCAGGTGCATCCAATCATTGTAGTTGTAACAGGGTCCAACATACTCCATCAATTCTGTACATCTACCGTATCCAACCTTTATGCTGTCCATGCAAAACAAGCCCAATCCATGCAATGAGGACGGTGCAATTCTATATATTCTCTCATTCACACAAAAATCAGTGTTTAATTTAGGAAGATCTCTAGGAACCCATTGTTTCACTAGGTGTTGGTACCTTAAGGGCACATCGATGTCTCCCACTGTCTCATCATCATAGGAACATGACCCCCCTCCTTAGAGAAAAAACTTCATGCGTTTGTCGAATTTTCTTCTGATCTTCTGACATGTAGTTGATCTAGCCCATGTAGACCTACTGGGTGTCTCACTTTCCTCTAGCCTTCCCAAACTCCCTTCGCTGGAGGAAGATAGGTCTGACAAATGCTTGTTTGGTTCTACCTGCACCGTGGCCAAATTTTTTTTTGGCATAAGCATAGCAAAATACTAGCAAAAAAACGTGGAAAGACTTATAAGAAAAAATAATTGGAAAGACTTGTCAGCCAATTTTTTTTTAAAGAAAAAGCTTGTCAAGAATGAGTTTGGTTAATAGGAGTGGGCATTTGGTAGCCCTAAAAGTTATAATGTATGCCCATGTTTTGGTTACATACAAGTCTCCATTCTAACTTATTGCTTGCATTGCCTTTTGCTAACATGAATTGGGTAGGCTTCATAAGCTTCATATGTATGCTTGTGGCCATTATACTTTATCCTTTCAACGTTGTCAAACTTGAGACAATATGTTATGCATATGCATCACATATAACACTGCAATTTATGCCAATATATGTCTATACAAAACCTGGAGGTTCTCCTTTAATGGACTATCTCCTTCAAAGAACATATCTCCTTTAAGTGGTTTTTAGTTTTCCCATGAATGATTTTGTGATGTTGTAGATGATTATCCATTTTACCTAATATGTTTTATGATCTTTTCCATGTTTTCTAGGGTGCACATACTTGTTGTTGATGGCTTCTTTTGCTTGAAATTTGAACTGCCTAAAAGTGCACAGATCTCATCTAGGACCCTTTAAGAGTCATAATAACAACTATTTTTATAGGATTTTATTCTCCAAATGAAACACCAAAACCATACTTATCGGTTAATATTTGTGTAGGGATGTTTTTCTGATCTCTCCCATAATTTATGATACTAATGGGATTGTATGCAAAAATTTATGTATGCCCTAAGAATTCTTATGTATGCCCCTCTTTTAGTTACATACAATTCTCCATTCTCACTTATTGTTTGCATTTCATTTTCCTAACATTGCATTTTCCTTTTACTAGCCTAACCCCTTTTCAACAATAATAGTTGCAGATTTAATCAAGTGTTTTTCTATCGAGGTGGCTGAGTCAACTGAGTTGACCCCCAACCGAGCTAAATCGGCCTTTGAAACGATTGGAGTGACAAGTTTGGTACCAAACCAAGCAAATCAGGGTATGACTGAATGGATCGGTAACAAAATGGTCAATTCGTCCCATTCTGTACTAAATGGACCAAGTGAATGTAGGAATGCACAGGCCACACACATGACACTTCATTTCAAAAAAAAATTAACCTAGAAATATAAACATCTAGACTCTAAACCTACTTCATTGTCGAGTCAATTAGGTTTGTAGGATTCCTATACATCATAACACTATTTGGAGTAAAACACAACTTGCTTTGTAGGCCCTAGATGCCAACCATGTGCACAATAGTTAATCTATAAAGCAGCCCCCAAATACAAAATTGTTCTTCACAAAATAGGGCATGAACCATGTGAACAACCTTCCAAGTGGACCAGCTCAATGAGTAACCTCCAAGCATGCAATATCTCTCATGAAATGGTGTATAAAATAGTGTAAGCATGCTTTAAATGATCACCTTCTCCTTTGGTAGGGCTAAACACTTCCCTTATGCATGTGTCTCCAAAGGTGAATTTTCCTCAAATAATGAGAGAAGGCCTTCCTCTAACAATAAACCAGTACACCAAGGTGAATTGGCCCTATTTAGGCCTTCCAGAACAAACTTGGTATTTTCAATGTCACACTAGGAGCAATGTTGGGCAGTCCTATGGGCATAAACAACTCTAGAATCAAGTATGAGCATCAAAGGGACAAATCTGATCACTTTACAGTAATGGACAAATAATTATGTTGAGTTCTTGGAGATCCTGTAGAGTGGATGTTTTAACCTCTATGCTACTTTGAAGTGCAGAAGCCAGCACTTCAGAGGCATATTTCCCAGTGGTAACCTACAACAATCATATATATATATATATATAAAATCCATGGTGGTGAAGAGAGGACATTTCCAGATCTACTACTTGGCACGTTTAGGAATGAAAATAATGTTTTAAATACATTTATATCAGTCTGTAATATTTGCTGATTCTAAAGCTAACCAACTGTCTAAACCACAAAGGTCTTTTATCGTGTTAATTGTAAGAGGGACAAAAAAATCAGACACGGTGAAAATTGACATAAAATATTCAAATAAAAAATAGAGGACATCAAAATACCTTGGACTATAATAGACCACCTTGGTTGGACACTAATGCAAACACGTGTATGAGTTTGAGCCAACATTTACATCCACTCTATAGGATCTCTAGAGAACTAACACCATTATTTTTCCATTAGTATAAAGGAGATGTACTAGAAGATTTGCCTGTACATGTTGATTTTACTGTTTAGTTGAACCTAAATGAGAAACAAAGAGGAGCACTAAGCAAGCTACAACACTTTTTGTGCACGTCAATATGTGCGCGCATCAAAGATTTGTAGCTTGCTTAGTCTCCTCTCTGTTTCATTCAACTTCTCCATGAAATCAACAAGTCCTCGCAAATCTTCTAGTATAATTCCTTTACAGTAATGGACAAATAATGATGTTGAGTTCTTGGAGATCCTGTAGAATGGATGTTTTAACCTCTATGCTACTCTGAAGTTCATAAGCCAGCACTTCAAAGGAATATTTCCCAGTGGTAACCTACAACAATCATATATATATCTAATCCATGGTGGTGAAGAGCGAACATTTCCAGATCTGCTACTTGGCACGTTCAAGAATGAAAAGAATGTTTTAAATACATTTATATCAGTTTGTAATATTTGTTGATTCTAAAGCTAATGATGAAGAACAAACTTGGTATTTTCAATGTCACACTAGGAGCAATGTTGGGCAGTCCTATGGGCATAAACAACTCTAGAATCAAGTATGAGCATCAAAGGGACAAATATGAGCACTTTGGGATCATTTTGAAGGTCACAACAAACAGTAAAGCATCTCAAATCAGCTATAATTAGGCCAACTTTCAAATCTAGGCACATTGCAGCAATAAAAGATGATCATCAATGGCAATAGGAGGCGATCTTTGCAATTCTGGCTATGAAAATGAGAAATCTGTGGATGAAAGCAACCCTAAAATCTCATTCATATGCCTTATATCAGCATCCACATGAATTATGGGCACAAAAAAACCTGTTTGGTAGTAAAGAAGGGTATGAACCCACCCTATTTCACCATCTTGGGCACCCTTGTGCACTTATCTATCACCGAACAGGCGTACCTCTAAATCTGGGCCAATTTGGAGGGTTGAAAGGCAGTTTTGGGCATGAATAGCCCTATGAAAAGTGACGAACAATGGAAAAACTGGCTTTCAGAAAGCCATTGAATATGCTAATGCTTGGATTACGAACATGAGGGATTATTCTGAAGTGCATAAGCCAGCACTTCAAAGGCATATTTCCCAATGGTAACCTACAACAATCATATATATATATATATAATCCATGGTGGTGAAGAGCGGACATTTCCAGATCTGCTACTTGGCACGTTCAGGAATGAAAATAATGTTTTAAATACATTTTTATCAGTCTGTAATATTTGTTGATTCTAAAGCTAACCAACTATCTAAACCACAAAGGTCATCTTATCATGTTAATTGTAAGAGGGACAAAAAAATCAGACACAGTGAAAATTGACATAAAATGTTCAAATAAAAAATAGAGGACATCAAAATACCTAGTACTTGCTTCAAGACCCAAAGCATAAACCATAAGATTCATGATTGTCCATTAATGGCAAAGCATTACCTAACCCAATTTCCAGTAAACTAAGCACCTCATGGTCGAATCATGATATTGTAACAGTGTGCATACATCCTTCACTTGAATGATGTTAGGATTGCCAAGAACTAAAATCATTCAAGTGAAGGATGTATGCAGACTACTCCAAACATTATATCTCTACTCATTCAATTTACTACAAAGTGTTGTAGCCTGCTTAGTGCTCCTCTCTGTTTATCATTTACGTTCAACTTCACCATGAAATCAACAAGTCCAGGCAAATATTCTAGTACAATGCCTTTACAGTAATGGACAAATAATGATGTTGAGTTCTTAGAGATCTTGTAGAGTGGATGTTTTAACCTCTTCACTACTACTCTGTAGTGCATAAGCCAATACTTCAGAGGCATTTTTCCCAGTGGTAACCTACGACAATCATATCTATCTATCTATCTATCTATCTATCTATATATATATATATAATCAATGGTGGTGAAGAGAAGACATTTCTAGATCTGCTACTTAGCACGTTCAACAATGAAAATAATGTTTTAAATACATTTATCAGTCTGTAATATTTTCTGATTTATTCTTTTTAGCTTGTCTTGATGATGCTTGTTTTCCCATATTAATTTTCAACCCCAAGGCAACGCTAACTTGTTTTACCATACTAATTTTCAACCCTAAGGAAACCCTAAGGAATACAATTGATCAACTTCACAGGAATACTGGACAAACATTCAAAGGTAACACCTCTAATCTAGGAATCTTGACTACATCCACATCACTAACCTTCAACAGACTGAGAATTCAAGTGTAATACTGAAGTAACTAATCCAAAGAAGCAATAAATAAGAGAGATTAGTAATATGAGGGGATCATCCAACTCAATCATCCAAAGGATGTCAATAGCAACAGCACATAAAAGACTCAAGTGCTAAGGGATAGAAAAGCTGGAAAGTGCCCTGATCAATACATTCACCATCAGTAAATTCAGTAAACTGAAAATGGCCTGAGGCCAAGGTTAATGCTTCTTTGGATAAGCTATCATCCTTAGTATTGTGTTCTCTGAATATGTGAACTACTTTTATCTGGATGAAGTAAGGTTCCATATCACGGATACGTTGACACCAACCATCAAGTGCAAGTAAAGTTAGTGCTGATCTTCTATTGAACCAATTAATGATGGTTTTGGAGTCACCATGAATGTGCAAAGTGGGAAGGACCATGGATTTAGCACAATAAAGGAGAGTCCATAAAGCAAGTAGTTCAAATCTGGTGTTTATACTCATACCAACACCCAATTTGAAGAAAACATAGTGGTCCTAGGTGATCAAAAGATGAACACCTATACCTCCAATTTGATTGGTTGAAGCCCCATCAAAGAAGATGTAGGTACAATTATCGAAATAGTTTATTTAGTCAAACTTATTACCTATCTTTTTTGCATTGGCTTAGCCACTTTCAATTCACTAACTCTAAAATAGCTAATAAGTGTTGGCTAATAATGGTGACGATTCCTGGTATTATGTTTCATTATGTTGCAACATGGAAAACTTGTGAAACAAAATACCAAGAATTGTCACCATTATCAAAATAGTTTATTAGGTACAATTATCAAAATAGCGGAAGATGTAGGTACAATTATCAAAATAGTTTATTTAGTCAAACTTATTACCTTTATTTTTTGTGTTGACTTAGCCACTTTCAATTCACTAACTCTAAAATATCTAATAAGTGTTGGCTAATAATGACGATGACACATGGTATTATGTTTCATGGGGTTGCAAGATCGCAAACTTGTGAGGCATAATACCACGAGTCGTCATTGTTGCTTGGCTGAACAGTTGTTATCTTTTGTGAGATATAGTTCATGGACAATTTTGTTTGACGATGATATTAACAAGTATGTAGAAAAAAATTTAATATTTTATAATGATCTTCAATGATCTAGGGGTTAGGTTCTAGTTTCTTGCTTATAACAAAACATGGCTCGACAATCCTGCTTGGGGTAGCGACCGGTTTTCATCCTTATCCAATGGACCGAGCATACATGTTTGAAAAAAAACTCTAACTATCATGGCTATGGTGGAACTTGAATCCTTATCTAAACCTCCCTTACACAACATGATTTGAACCTGAAATCCGACGTCATTTTGCACGGATGTGTCGGACAGCAATCACTGAAAAGAATGCCGATAAAAAAAAATTATATCACCGTCGAATATCCAACACAAAGGCGTCGGAATAGATACAGCTATGTTCATCATCAGCAAACATATGACAATTGATCAGCTTCATAGGAATACTGGACAAACCTTCAAAGGTAAAACCTATAATCTAGGAATATTGACTACATCCACATCACTAATCTTCAACAGATAGAGAATCAAGTCTAATATTGAAGTAGCTAATACAAAGAAGCAATAAACAAGAGAGATCAGTAATATGAGGGGATCATCCACCTAAATCATCCAAAGGATGTCAATAGCAACAACACATAAAAGACTCAAGTGCTAAGGGCTAGAAAAGCTAGAAAGTGCCTTGATCAGTACATTCACCATCAGTGAATTCAATAAACTGAAAATGGCCTGAGGCCAAGGTTAATGCTTCTTTGAATAAGCTATCGGCCTTAGTATTATGTTCTCTGAATATGTGAACTGCTTTTAGTTGGATGAAGTAAGGTTAACATGATAGAGCTGAAGTTGTTCCCTGATAGTGATCAAGTAACTAGCAAGTATTGGATGCATACACTAGAAATTTTAACACTCAGACTGGCCAGACTTAAGAATCCATATCAGCCAATATGGGTCAAATGTGGGTTAGCTGAAACTGTCAAATTGGGTCTGTCAGTAGCTGATCAATTTAAATGAATGAACAACGAAGAAAACCCATGTTGGAAAGCTGATAAGGACAGATTGAAGTTGGTGAAGAAGCAGGCAGTATAGACAGAGACCCTTTGGATTATTAGTTATGAAAGAACCCATTCTCACATTATATTACCTCATCCAAAGAATTTGAATTAGATGGTCCATATTGTTGAGATTCTGATGAGGAATATTTTGTAGGTAAACCCTTGTTTGATGATGAGATGGAAAATGCATGCATTTATCCATTTCATGAAGAGTTAGATGTTATATTTGAAATCAATAATCATAGTTTTGGGGGGCCCATATATGATTCATCTAGTGAAGCATCTAATGAGGAACCTAAATATTTGGAACCTATAGAGAAACCAAGCATCCACTCTACACGATCTCGAGGAACTAACATCATTATATCTATACTCATTCAATTTCGTACAAAGTGTTGTAGCTTGCTTAGTGCTCCTCTGTGTTTGTCATTTACGTTCAACTTAATAGTGAAATCAACAATTCAAGGCAAATCTTTCTAGTACATCTCCTTGGTCTATTATAGTCCAAGCATTAGCATATTCAATGGCTTTCCCTCATGTTGGTAATCCATGCGTTTCCCCTGTTCCAGTTTGGAATACACAGCAAACATCACAGATATGTTATGAGACTTTGCTGCTGATCTATAGCTTGGAGCAGGATGTGAGCATATTGATCGAGCCATGTTCTAAGACAACACTCATTAACTAACTCTTCTAAGGCCAAAAGTCCAGGCTCCGGCTCTGCATGTTAAGGAACGAAATGACCAATTGGGGTGCTTATGGTAAACCCCAACCTTGGTTATTGGGAAATGGGTTTATGAGTTTGAGGTGCCATAGCAGCTTGTCAAAGTGAGCGGTTGATGGCATCAAATTATATAGCATAGGGTCNACCCCAACCTTGGTTATTGGGAAATGGGTTTATGAGTTTGAGGTGCCATAGCAGCTTGTCAAAGTGAGCGGTTGATGGCATCAAATTATATAGCATAGGGTACCCTCCCCCTTAAGGAAAGTCAATATTGGACCGCCGATTTTTGAGATTGACAGAAAGGAGAAAACATCACAGCGCGCACAAAAAACCCTTGTCACCCAAAAACCCTTGTCACAGGATGCCCAAAAACCCTTGTCATAGCATTCCCAAGAAAAGGAGGCCATGATGCTTACCCGTTGAGCCATGAGCTCCAAATCCAAAACGGGAACTCCAAAACATGAACCGTGTGCTCCAAATTTGTACCGTCAGCTCCAATTCTCAACTGTGAGCTCCAATTCTCAACCGTAACCTCCAATTATCAACCGTGAGCTCCAATTCTGAACCCTGTGCTCCACCGAACCTAGTCCCAAATTCACAAAAACCTCCAAATTGAATTGAACTGTCCAAAACGAGTTGCGACAATGTCCAAATACAATTTTCATTTTTTATTATATATTATTATATATTATATGTATTTTATTTTTATTATATATTATTTTATATTATATGTATTTTATTTTTATTATATGTTATTTTATATTATATAAATTGCCATAATAGTATTTTTCATTAGGCATAGTATTTTTAACTTAGCTATATGTATTTTTTAATATATGTATTTTTAACTTAGGAATAGTATTTTTTATTATAATATGATGATGATGATGGTGATCTCACCTAATCCCTACAATGAAACACCTGAAGATGAAGATGATGATGGTGACCTCAGGTAATCCCTACAATCTCACCTAATCATTGGTCATCATCATCGTCATCATGACCCTCATCGTTATTATCGTCATCACCACCATCATCATCATCCTCATGATGATGATGGTGATGGCGATGATGACTGTGATGATGATGATGATGATGATGGCAATGCTGATGATCACCATCATCTTCATCAACATCATCATCATCATAAGTAAAACTTAGTTTACTTCAAATATTAATTTTCCAAAAAAAATGCATAATACTGGAAAACCTAATTTCAATCAAAAAGTGATGAGAAGGAAATTGTTTGATATAGCCAATAAAATGAAAGGAATTTTTTGTATCCTTGAAATACTTCTTATATCTAATAGATTCCTTGACTTCTAGAACTATGGGTCCCAAATATATGTTCAATAGAGAGATGCAAACCTAAGAGGAAGAAAAACATCCTAACTTGAATAAAGAACCTTCACATTAATGAGGGAAGAACCATCTACATAACGACACATCCTTATCTTGGATAAATGAAAATATACCCTTGAAGGATGATTGAAAAGTTGAGCATGTGAGCATGTGAGCATGGTGATGATGATGATGATGATGATTATGATTATGATGTTCATGTCGATGATGACAATGATGACGATGTTGATGATGATGATGATGATAATGATGATGTTATTGATGATGATGATGTTGATGACGATGATGACATAGATGATGATGATGATCCTGATGATGATGATTATGATTGTGATAACGATGATGATGATGATCTTGATAATGATGATGATGATTATCATCATCATGAGGTTGACAATGAAAATGATGACGATGATGATGATGATGATGATGATGATGACGACGATGATGATGATGACGATGATGAAGATTATGATGTTGATGTCGACGATGACAATGATGATGATGATGATGATGATGATGATTATGATGCTGATGAAGACGATGATTATGATTATGACAATGATCATGATTATGACAATGATCATGATTATGATGATGATGATGATCTTGATGATGATGATGATGATTATTATTATCATCATCATGAGGATGACGATGATCATGATGACGATGATGATAAATATGATGATGATGTTGATCATGACGATGATGATGAAGATGATGATGATGGTGATGATGATGATGATGATGACGATGATCATGAGGATAACGATAATGATGATGATGGTGATGATGATGTTGATGATGAGTATCATCGTCATGAGAAAGACGATGATGATGATGAAGATGATGCGCATGTTGATGATGATCATGAAGACAACGATGAAGATGACGACAATGATGAAGATGATGATGTGTGATGACGACGACGATGATGACGACGATGATGATGATAATGATGATGATGATGATGATGAGGATGATGATGACGATGATGATGAAGATGATGATGATGATGTTCATGATGTTCATGATGAGTATCATCATCATGAGGAAGACAGTGATGATGATGATGATGATAATGCACATGTTGATTATGATCATGAAGACAACGATGAAGATGATGATGACGATGATGATGAAGACCATGATGATGACGATGATGACGATGAAGATGATGATGATGATGATTATGATGTTGATGTTGACGATGAAAATGATGATGATGATGATGATGATGATGATGATGATGATGATGATGACGATGATGAAGATTATGATGTTGATGTCGACAATGACAATGATGATGATGATGATTATCATCATCATGAGTATGACGATGATAATGATGACGATGATGATGAAGATGATGATGATGATGGCGATGATTATGATGTTGATGAAGACGATGACAATGATGATGTCGACGATGGTAATGATGATGATGATGATGATGATTATGATGCTAATGAAGACAATGATTATGATTAGACGATGATGATGATGATGTGTGATGATGACGACGACGACGATGAAGATGATGATGTGTGATGATGATGACGGCGATGATGATGATGTCGACAATGAAAATGATGCTGATGATGATTATGATGATGATGATGATGATGACAATGATGATGATGATGATGATGACAATGATTAGGATGATGGTGATGGTGATGATGTTAATAACTCTTTTTTTTAAATAATATAAAATAATAGTTCTAATTAAATATGTACCTTTAAATATATTTCATCGTCTTCTTCATCCATGTCATCATCTGTATCATCAGATACATAGTCAACATTGTAAGGATTGGCCATATCATCATTGTCATCATCATCAGTTACACTCATCGTGTCATCGTCGAAATAATATTCATCGGCATTGTCTGCTACATCATCTGATTCAACTATTCCTTGGACATCTTCTGTTGGATAATCATCATCAGCTAACTCAAGTTGATCATGCTCTTCGTCATCATATTCTTCTTCCAGAGAACCCTCTTTATTACCATCATCTAGGTTATACTTTACCGGCCTTCCCCTTGGATCGTGTCTCACAACAAACAACCAGCCCGCTTTACTTGGAACCTCTGAGTAAAATACTTGTTCACATTGGCTTGGAAGAACATAGGGCTCTGTTCCTGGCTCAAACAACCTTGTGTTTACCATGGTAAATCCATTATCATGTTCAATAATAGTTCTATCGAGATCATGTTGATTCAATCGTAACCTGTACCATTTGACAATGAATAGAACTACCTTAAAGGATTTAAAGTCACAGTATATAATATCTTCCAAATACCCATAGTATCGATTTTCTGAGACTTCTGGATGTCTGTCAGTTCTAGATGAAACATTGGTAACCTGAAAGACAGCCGAAACCCCAGAATCTGATGTTTTCTTTATTTCATCCAGTTTTTTGATCTGATATCTACCTCCATTACAGATCATAGCCTTATGGTGTTTTACCTGCAATAAGCAATACAGGAAAGGATTACACAACCATTCAGTCCTTATGCAACAATACATGGAAAATAAGAACATGTACGTCAATAAGTAATTTGCAAAATAAAAGATTTAGAGGGATATTTGATTAATTATATGCTTTCCATTTTATCTTTTACACCATATGCCAAATTGATTTTCCTTTTTGTTAGATTGTTATCTCCATTGCGTTGTGTTGCTTTTACCAAGGAAGCCACACCTTCCCATGATATTCCATGACCCGATTATGTGCATCATTCAATCCATACCTTCATCCCGTTAAGATTGTTTGCGATGTATAAATGAATTGCATCCCATTCTCGACCAACTTTTTAATGACAATAACCATTCAAATGAAAGAAAGGTGTAAATCTCCTGAACAAAGACATATATTCTCTTAATTGAAGCAATTATGACTAGAAAATACAATTAGAATATGAAGGATATAATAAACATCCACTAGCTAATAATTACCTTTCAGCTTCCTCAATTTACCTTTCCCCTTCAGTTTCTCCCCTTCAAATTTGTTATTGGAGTCCGGATCACAAATGCGACGTAAATTGAGATTTGAAGCTAAAATAGGAAGATAGTCACTAACATACAACATGTTTTGGTATACCGTATATCCTTCCATCATATAACCCTCTGCATGTGCTCGTTGTCTCACCAAACCCTTCATAAATTTCAAGTGCCTTTCAACCATCCACAGGTCCACACAACTCAATCTCCTCAACTTTGTGTATGAGGTAGTGTTCCTGTGCATTGAAAAATGTTGATGGTAGATGCTTCTGCATTTCACATATGAGATGAGGAATTTCTCTCCTCCAATACTTTATATCTTCTTTATTGATTTCTTTAGGTGTCAACCATCTACAAGTGATGCAAACCAATAACGATATTTAACAAAAATAAACATTAAATTACAATATATGCTGAAATAGTGCAAGTAATCACTAGTTACCTCATGTATTTACCAAGATTATATATAACTTGTTTGACATTGTTGTCGAAGTTGTCCAGGAGAGAGAGATGTAGAACATACTATATAAATATACAGACCACGCCATTTATTAAACAAAGAGTATACACAAAAGAAAAAATTATATGGACGTAACAATAATAATTACCTTGATGAAGACATGCCAATCATGTGTTTTGACCCCCGCAAAATCACCTTTTTTAGTTATGATATTCTTCAAGTTTGTACAAAAACCGGTGGGAAATTTAATTTTCCGCATACATTGCTTTGTTGCTCCTTAAACATCCATGGAATTGAGTTTATATTAATTTGTTCTCCATTGGTATGAAATTGGATGACGTCTTTCATTACATTGTTTCTTTCTTGAATGTCTTTGCACACTTTCACAACTTTATATTTCTCCCTCCTTGGCTCTAGTAGTCGCCATAAGGTTTCAGTAACATTCTTTCCAATATGCATTGTATTAAACAAATGAGCAATTTGTAGGTGCTCATAGTAGGGCAACCTGCTGAATTGAATAGGATAACTTTTCATTCCTCATGGAAGACCATTAATCCATTCATGATCACGATGGACATCATGAATATGAGTTTATAATTAATAAATTACATCATAAATCAAATATGGCCACTACAGCAAACAACTCACAATAAAAATTAAAATACATAAAAATTCATGTACAATGATCTGTACGTACCATGATGACGATTTCTATTGTATTGCATCTTCCAAAGGTGAGGTGTCATTTTCCGTGGTTCTAATGCAGTCTCCTACTTCCCATTGAAAATATTTCTTTCAATTGTTCTTTACCTATGATTCTTAGAGAGGAAATGCCTATACTCATCAAACACCTCCTTTCTTAAGCTTTTTGAATGACAATATTTTATCTTAGGACCACAAACTGGACATGCAGATTTACCCTTTGTCTGAAGACCTACAATATTTAGATATGGAATATCTATGTCAAATATATTCATATATAAAATATTCTAACTACTCCATATCATTAAATGCAATTAAAGTGGAACTTAAAATTACAAACCACAAAATGAAGTTAACCCAGGGGCATCGTGTATTGTCCATACAACCATTGCATGGAATTCAAATTGCCTTTGTCATATTGGTCTAGATACGTCATACATAGTTATGCCTTTGTCATTTCGCTACATCCCATAGTCTAGCAAGCAATTGTCGGTTGTCTTCATTTGGCTCTAGAATATTTAATCTATTTGACATTTTGTCATAAACTTCATTAATGAATATAATCGATTGTCTTAAAAAATCAAGTTCCATGCATCAACATTTTGTCAAACAGAGAGAAGTTGAAGAATAAAAAATTCCTCCCAAACTGTCTATCGATGAAAAAAAAGAATTCCCACAACCGCCCATTGAAGAATAAAACAATTCCTAAAAATGTCTGTCGAGGAACAAATAATTTTCGCAAATCATCCGTTGCTTCTACAACAAACATGTCGAAATGTTTAAAACAATTTATATTTATAATGGACATGCGTAGGATATTTGAAACCTTGAACATAGTTACCATTGAAAGTATGGGACCATAAAATTTAAAATCATGTAAACCTTAATTTTTTTATTATTATAAAAAAACCTATACAGCCCGTCGGATATCCGACGCTCAGGGGTCGAATAATCGACATTATTGGGTTCACAAACATCGAAGATCTGACACAGAAGTGTCGGATAACCGACACTAAAAGGGTCAGAAATCTGACGCCCTTGTGTCGGATATTCGACGGCGCTATAAATATTTTGTTATCGACATTATTTTGAGTGATTGATGTCTAACACATCCGTGTGAAATGTCAGATGACATCGGATTCTGACGTCGAAATTCAAGTTCAAATCCTGTTGTTCTAGGTCCTACAGGTCCATGTGGTGGTCATCCAGGGGGGCGTTCCACCATATCCTCCAGCAGTATTTACAAAAGCTCCTCCATATGATGGAACATTGGACCAATTCGGTTGTCCCCTAGGTACAAAAGAATTCCTAGGGTAGGGAATTCTAGGATAAATAGCCACTGGTGGTGGTTTTTGATACACTTGATTGACTGTAGGTGGCTAAGTTCCTGGATAAGTATATCCCCAAGAATTTTAATTATTGACAGGTTGTGCCCCTAAGGGTTGGACTAAAATAGATGGAGGGGGAACAAAATTGGTATTAGTAGGAGGGATGACTACTACAGGGTATGCTACAACTGCAGCTTGTCCTGAACTAGCAATAATTCCACTAATAGATGATGTAACCTGCGCCGGGGGTTTTCCTTCGGCATTAGAGTGTGCTGACATAACTTGATTTGTGGATTGGCCCCCAACCATGCCTGGTATGGAAGGCCTAGTAATGGGGCTAGGATATGAGATTGTAGGATTGTCATTTGGACCTGGATTACCTTGAAATGGAACTTCTTCAGTAGGACTTAACACTTGAGCTAGTGAACGATACCCCTCAGGCCATGGGTTGCGAGAATTATCACCATGGGTTGGATGACCTTCAGGAGAAGGTTTAATTTTTTATAAAGGCCAAGGATCTATATTATGGGGTAAACCAACCGACATAGTTTCATAATGAGATAGAGGTGGAGTAATGATTCTTTCTACTCTCTCTAAAAAGTTACGAGCTCGATCGAGAGATGCATTAATTATTCTATGTTCCTCCTTTCCTAAAGGAGGGTTCCCTGGTGAAGGTCTAATAACCCTGAATTCAGAAATATCATGACCCATGGAAGTCCTCCAAAAAAGGACCATCCAAACCATAATCTGGTGGAGTAGGAGTATCGACATGGCCTTCCAATGGTAGATGCACAGAAGCATTGGCTGCAGGAGGCATTTGAACCAACAAATTTGTATAAAAAATAAAATCTTCTCTGGTTTCACTAGCTAGGGAAGTTCTTACAAGAACATTAGCAAAAGCTAGTTGTTCCATGGTTACCCCTTCTTGTCCTTCCATGGTAGGAGGAGAGTCAAGAGATAAACCCTGCAATCTACGAGATTGACATCTCGCAAGTTGCTCATCCATGGTGGTGTCCAAATTTACCTAATCAAGGTAAAAAAGGATAAAAACACACAAACCAAACCTACGCATAGCTAAAGGTCACAAGCAGACTTAAGTGATAGGACGGGTTCAGAATAGTCAGTTTCTCACCAGGATTGTCAAGTAGGTGAAACTCGCGATATACCTCAGGGGTACATGCATAGTAGTCTCCCCGAATGTTGTTTTTGGTGTATTTCTCCACACAAGACGGCCAAAGGGATTTTCTCAGATGGTTAGGGTATCCTAGTGGGGTCTCCCTGTAAATTTGAGCATATAGATCTGTAGACAAACACACAACTCACAAAGAAGATCTCACAATTTACTTAGCAATTGAAGAATGAAACAGTGCAAAAGGCTTGCAAATGTGAATGCTTTCATTAATAAAAAAAGTAATCCGAATGATAATTACAATGAAGTAAAATGGATTTAATAGCCACAAGAAATTCGAATCCACATGAGGAAGTTCGAATTGATTAGAATCTACTTGAATGTAGGTAACCAAGACCTTGTCTAAATCACTATCAGAGGACTCAGTAGTTAACTGACCTTGTCTAAACCATAGCCGGAGTTCATCGGAGCTCTAAAACACAACTAAGTGTTACATTCAGTGTTGACTAATGGTTAACTGACTGTGTTAGGTGATAAATGCGCCCCACATGTGTGTAGTCAAGTAAACCTAGCGCTAACTGAATGTAGAGGACTAGAACTAAATGTAACTGACTCCTAACTTAGCTTGACTAGTCATCAACTGAAGTGAACTGACCTTGGTTGGTTTCGACACTCCCAGTGGATTCCTAAATTGTAGGGATTAGTCTAGAAGGATCCTAAACTTATGCAATTAAGTGCAATAAGTGGCAGTGAGCCTCAATTAGTGTTCCCCACACTTTAGTAACTGAAACATGTGCCCCAATTAGGTCAAGTTGACCCAATGGTGCTAATGACTATAAATAGACTGGATGGACTCCCGATTTAGACATGACTCCTGATTTAGACATATGACCAAATTGGACAAGGGAGGATTAATAATCCTAACACTCCCGATATATGCAAGGTACGTGGGAGCTCAAATTGGTAGTAGTGTTGTCTAATGCACAACCATTCACAAGGGGCCTTCTGATATACAATCAAGTATGTGAAGTACCTTTCTATATACCTCAAGGGTACGTGAAAGGCCGTTCGATATACCAACAATACGTGGAAGAACTGCACGAGTCTCGCATTGTAGTGCGGACAAGTAATGACAGCTCCTACGCTTAACGACACTTGAACACGTCACTAACCTATCACTCAAGTTTCTATAAAAAATTTAGACCTAAAGATACCATTAATTTTATCTAGACAATTAGGTGAATGTTTGTGGAATGTTATCTCCAATGATGCAAATTAATCTAAATGTAGATGCACTTTTTGACTTCGATGAGAACTAACTAGGGTAAGGAAGAATTTTTTTATTTTATTTTCAACAGTATACCAAAAGAAAGATATTTTCAACAACAAAACAAGATCCAATAAAGAAATGCAAAGGAATTCCTTTCAAACACAAAAATTCTTTCAAACAAGCACTCTAAAGTTTCTGAAATGTAAGAAAGAAGCCTCTAACGTGCATGCAAAACTAACTTCTACTACAATGTCAAAAAGACCTATTTTTCTAAATCACACATGCAAAATGGAAATGGAAAATTTTCGCAAGCATAAACAAGAGAAAAATAAAATGATTCTTTTTGTATTTTTCTAGAAAATATGAGGCACACAAAGCAATATTTTCTAAAAAGAAACTGATCTTCTAGGAAGAGGCTATAGGCTTTCTTTTCAAAAGAAAAATTTTAGAGACTTCACTAAAAAACCAAATCTGAACTATGTTTTCTCTTTTGTTTATGACAATGAAAAATATACAATTTTTGGATATAAGCTCAAAAAGAGAATCGTACTCACAAAAAATAGTAAATCAGAGAGTAAGAAAGCAAACCACACTAAAAAATTTCAGAGAACAGGACAATTTAAATTTTGAACAAAAAATTTTCAGACATGCAGTTTTAGAAGACCTACCTTGGCGTGCTGAAAGGAACTGCACCAGGTCATTCCAGGCTGCTATGGCGCTCCTAGCCTTCTGCACAAAGGCGTCCTTGATGCTTTGTCAATTAAAGGAGAAGGCGGTGTCGACACTCCTGCCAAAGAATAAAAACGCGCCCTGGGATAGATCAGTGCTCTATCAACCACAGGGAAAGGTGCCGCTGAATAGTGAACTGAAAAAGCTAAAATCCTGTAGGAGAAACCAGAAAGACTGATCTAAACTGAAAAAGGGTAAAAACTACTCAAAACAGAGGCAAAAGATCAGAAACATAAGATAGATAACTTACCTTGTTAACTGAAACAATTGAAAGGAGAGAGAATAACCTTCATAGATGGAATGGTTACCGAAGTTTATAGGTCTGACATGATCTACATCAGATCTGACTGGATCTTCCCTAGATCGAACTGGATTAGAATATCCCCAGTGGAGTCACCAATTTTGTTATTAGGAATTCTCAACCAATGCGGACATTGCTCGTTCCTTTGCAATGTAAAACACAACTACAGAACAAAAAGACACAACAACATATTCTTTCCTTGAATAATCAAATCAATTAACATAACGCACAATATACCTCAACCTTGGATTTGCTTGTCTTCTCTCCAGAGAGTCTTTGCAACAGTTCAGTATCTGCAAAATATATCACAAGACAAACAAAAGGGATGAGAGCATCATGATAATTGAGTATCCATATTGGTGATCAAGGAATCCAATAATATTTAATTACAAACAATACAATGAAATATAGGAAAGGGAAATGTCTTTTTATTAATATATGGATGAGAAAGAAGTACAACAAAAAAGCATTGATGTCGATGGCTTTTGTCTCAACAAGAATTTCTACAATCTCCTATGACTATGAAGACCTCTCCAAACACAAGCTACCTCTACTTTGCCTTTGATTTAGACTTCAAACTAGCAGCATAAGGATGCTTTTTCTAGCCTCCCCCCACTCTCCTCATGAAGGCTCCATTTATAGGCCTAGAACCCATGAGATGACTTAGAGAAAGGATAGAATGAGATCCCTATAGATGAGGGAGGTGAATGCCACCTCTCTCAAGAATATAGGAACTAATTCCATGAAGGCTTCCATACAAAAGCTTCTAGAAACATATTTTTTTATTTTTACTAACCATCGGTGCTTTTAACAGAACTGTCAGGAGCGTCGACCTTGGGTTTTCACCAAAGAAGAGGGAAAATGACACTTGTTGCTCAATTCGGACATGTGTCACCGACACTTTGTGAAAAAAATAAGAAGGAACCATCCCATATAGGTCAAGGAAAAAAGTGGCCAAGGTGACTCAAGACAGAATTTTTGAGAGGTTGGATGGAAAAGTGAAATTATCATGGAGGCTGCTAAGCAATGTGATATTTCTAGATGCAACAATACACGACTATTGTAAAGACAACCTATGTATGATACATGACTTTCCAGAAGGAATCCCACATATAAAAAGAGGAATACATGACTGTCAACATGACAACTCACGTATACTGCCAAATGTTTTCAAAAACAAAAAAGTACTGACAGGAAGGCCCTGAACATACAAAACTGAAAATCAAAGGAAAAACATAACAAATCATACCCAGAATAAAAAAGAGCAAAGATTGGTCAGGGAGCCTACAGATAGGACCCACAACAGGATGGACTCCCTAGCGGAGTCACCCATTTTGTTCTTTAGGAAAACACACCCTTATAACCTAGGGCCTCTTGGGTTACCAACTTACTAACTACCTTGCATACAATCAACCATTTCTGAAATTGAAATAGGAATAGGAATAGGAAGAAAACTGGGCATACCTTGTCTATGATGACTGAGCCTAGGTTTTCTTCTCCTCTCAAGTTTCTTCCACAACTTCCAGGGTATCTCCAATCACCTGCAAAGAACAAGATCTTCCTGCAATATCTTATATATTATATCAATGGTTAATGAAATAGCATATTCATAATAATATAATTCATAAATCACAATATACAAGAGTGCACAATACACAATATTGGAAGAAGAACTTTCTTTATTTATAAACAAATGATATGAGATTACAACCCAACTTCTGATATAAGGACTGCTATGCAAACTGAGGACACTGAGTTATGCTGCTCCAAGATGTCTGAAGGGATATGACCAACATATCTTTGCTCTATAAATTATGATTTATTAGCATCAAACCCTACCCTCTATTTATACATGAGGAAAGAGAGAGGTTTCAAAGGTTGAGATGGTTGAGGAAGTGGAGATACTTATGATTAAGGGCTCAATTGTCTTCAACTAATCGCGTTTTATATTTTTAACTTCAAATTAAGGCATACATGAATATTGATATAGGTAAGTCGTGTATGATATGCACCTTTCTTTAAGGAAACCTGCAGGTGCAATGTATACATGAGTTACAATGCACATACTTGTGTGTGATACGTGGGTTTCTATGCAAATAGTCGCGTATTCAACCCTAATGTCCAAACAAAAATATATTCATCTGGTAAGGTGATGTTGTATCAAAGTTCATGCATTTCTATAGTGTTTTGGCTACTTTAATCGAAACTTTCCTTTTGTGTTTCGACACATTGGGTGTCAGTACTCGGATGAAGAAGTTCCATTTTAAATGATAACACTATCCTTTTCCATAACAAGGTCTTTTGGCTTAAAGACTCACCTTGGATCATCTAACCGATAGCTCCATTGGTTCAGGAATGCGGGGCCTTTTAGCTCTTCGAATTTCTATGCCATTTCTCTGTCTTCTGGCTTTCCGAGGTCACAACCCAAGAACAATTTCAACATTTCAATACGGAGGGGTTTAATCACATTGTCATCATATCTCCTTGGAGCACTTTTCTGTGTAGGTGTATGATATCTGCTTGAATGCCATCATCGTCATCTTCTTTTTCCATGAGATTTTAAATTTCCTGCAAGATTGTATGTTTCCTGCTCATATGCATGATCTTGGTGGTGATCAACTATTTTGGACTGACTCGACTCATCTTAGAATAGTCAACTAGATACACACTTCATTACATAAGTGAGGAGATCACCTTCCTTTCAGAAAGACCCACGTTTAACCTCCTCTTATCTTTAAATTTTTTTTAAAATTTAGTCATATTAAATGACTCGATTAACACAACACATTCAATGAGTGAACCTTCTACTCAAATTAAAATTGACTTCATACTTCATTGACTTCGTGATACCGACTATGGACAAATATATCACATTTGAAACTGACTAAAAGTTTATCGACAGAAAGATAATATCAACCTATTAAGTGGTTGACCAATTTCAACTCATCGACCATAGTTATTACAGATATAGAAAGTATTTGCGGATCGACAGAAGTGATCGGTGGACGACTGGATTGGTCGACTACTCCGGTAAAAAAATGATCTATCATGATAGTGGCTTGAAGGACTTGATTACAACATCTTTTATTATCTTCCATTAATGAGTATTGGTTGGTTTCTTAATGCCGACTGCTCAAACAATGGAGTGGTCAGATTCCCTCAAGTTGTCGATGGACAAAGTGGCTTATCAAACATTAAGGTGCATCTTCCACCATCTTCAGCTGCTACACGACTCCTCAAATCATCACTTAGATGAGAAATAGATTATTTATTCATGTAAGATGACAACATGGTGCATATGATGGTTAGTATTCCCATACACAACTCAACTGATCAACGCATCTTCAACCGTCGACTGCTAAAACGCTGATCAACTGCGTGCTTCATTTGATTCCATCTTTAATTGTCTATTTTTACTATGTGCTCATCGATAAGTCTATTGGGTGGCTCGCATTATAAATAATGGCCAGACTAAGTGATATAGTGTCCAGAGAGAGAATTAGTTGAAGCCCTTTTACAAGTCTACGACCGCTCAAGTCGAATTTCCATCGAGCACATGAATCCTTGACTACTGAGGTCGGCTCTCCGTATAGCACATGTGTTTGCTACTACTTGACTACATATTTGATAAAAAAAAATTGGTCGACAACTGATGGGAACAATGGGCAAGATATCAACTTCAAGATTTATTTCCGACCATGCTGGGCATCAACGTCAATGTAAATTCTAAGCACAGTTCATGCGGATGTCTGTTAATAATTGTAGTCTTTCATACATAAATGACGAACCAATAGAAAATGAATAATGGACTGCTTCTGGATTATTTTTATGCTTGAAGAACTGGTAATTTAGAGCCAACAGTCAATTGACAAATATCGCGCCACCAAGCAAAGTATTATTCAATTGGAAATTTGATCCTTCCGGTAAAGAATTTCTTTATTCACGCACAAGTAGTCTTTAATTTCATGCATGTTTGCAGGTTTTTCTTCGTCCCATGTTTCTTTTCAGGTTCAAACTGTTTCCATCCACTACTATTGTCACCCAAACCAAACAAAGAAAAACAACAATGCGAGATGTTGAAATCTAGGATTTCACATCACATTCAAGCATACATTAAACGCTAATACACAACCATCAAACAAAAATGTTTGGGAAGGGACGTCCAATCTTCCTTTGTATTCATCTTTGATAAATTTTTATACATCATGAGACAAGTTGGAGTGGTTATACCCACTCCAACTACTCATTTTATAAGGTTACATTTATCCTTTAAACTATATAATTAAATGATGACATTTAGGAGGTCAAGTGTCCCCCTCAATAGGCCTCAATCTTCTCAGGGTCCACATATGTTCCTTCGTCTGAGATAATGTGACCCAAATAATGAATTGTATCTTTATAAAAGTCACATTTGCTCAAATTTGCATACAAATTATGCCCCCTTATCAATTTCAATGCCATTCTCAAATTTTCTTCATGCTCTTCTTCATTCTTAGAATAAATAAGAATGTCATCTAGGAATATAAGAACGAACTTGTCAAGATACTTGCTAAAAATATTGTTCACGAGACACAGGAATGTAGCTAGTGCATTTGTGAGACCAAATGGTACCACCACAAAATCATAGTGCCCATACCTTGTTCTAAAGGTTCTATTATAAATATCTTCCTCTTTGATGCTTACTTGATGGTAACCAGACCTCAAGTCAATTTTTGAAAACACCTTTTCTCCTCTCATTTGATAAAAAAGGTCATCAATTTTAGGTAATGTGTATTTATTCTTCCCAGTAACTTTGTTCAAATTCCTGTAGTCAATACCTAACCTGAGTGTATCATATTTTTTTTCACAAGTAGAACTGGTGCTCCCCATGGGGACACACTCGTCCTGATATATTTCTTTTCCAACAACTCTTGTAACTGCATTTTCAGCTCTAGCAATTCCGGTGTGCTCATATTGTAGGGTGTCTTGGACACTGGTGTGTCTCCTGACACAAGTTCAATTGTAAAATCGATGTCTCTCTTTGGAGTAAGTATAGGACTCTCATCAGGAAAAACATCCCTGAATTCGTGCAATACCTGATAGTCCTCCAACTTAGTAGTTTCATTTTTTTTTGCCTCCAAAACATGGGTTGCATAGAATCGACAACCTTTCCTACATAACTTCTTCAACTGCATTGTCGAAACCTGCGTAACAAAAATCACCATTGGAATTCCACTTAAAACCCTTGGGTTTCCTTCTTCATCCATGCATTCAAATGCCATGTTGTAGTAGTCAAGCTTAACCTTGTGTGCATCTAACCAATCTACTCCAATGAGAATATCATAGGAACCAAGTGGAAAAATATTCAGGTTTGCATAAGTGATTATCCCATCCATATCTAATGGAAATTTCTCTACAATTTCACTGACTTTTCTCTTGGTTCCAATGGCTAGTTGAACTAACCATGATTTGCTATGATTTAATTTCTTAAAAGCACATATTTCAACGATTTTAGGATTGATATATTTGTGAGTAGATCCTGGTTCAATCAAAATAGAAACAGATTGCTTAGAAATGTTACCTTCAATTTCAACCACAATTGATTGATGATATTATTGGTAGTTCTCTAGAGTTGTATATATTATAGGGATGGTCCTCGCCACTTGAACCACACTTTCAGCTCGGATATTGTGAAATTGACTTATATTCCCATTTTGCTGCGAACGATTCCTAAGGATATGGTCTCCTCCACATACCCAACATTGAAGTGGTTCTCTTGGATCCTTTGGATCTCTTGGCTTTCCTCCCATCATTCTTGGTGGCTTAGTCACAGCTTATGATGGATTCCTTTGCTGATTTTAGAGGTGAGAAGGTTTGAAACCATTCTTCCTTTGGTCAAACTTATCATTCCTCTTGTCCTTCCATGCCTTATGGAAATAAAATTTGCTTTTCTTTTGATCATAGAAATAATTTTCTTTCCTTATTTCCTCTTCTAGACTTCGAGTTTCATCAAATTCTATCCTATCTTTATATTCATAAGGTAGCCCACTTAGAAAATGATGAATTTTCACCTTATCATCTCGAATATACCTAACATAACTCAGCAGTTTCAAGAATTTGTTTGCATATTCTTCCATGTTCAATTGTCCCAATTTCAACTCATGGAACTCTTTAATATTATCATCACAGTACCTATCAGAGAGGTACTTCTGTTTGAAATATTTCTTGAACTATTTCCACACAATATTTATCTCATTGATCTTCTTCACTTACCTAAGGTGCTCCCACCATATAGATGCTCTTCCATTTTAGTTGAAGATGGATACCCTTTCCTTCATATTTCCAAAGTATATTTTGGAATTGGAAATACTTTCTCATCCCAAGAAGCTAAGCTTCAGCTTCTTGACCAAATTTTACCTCACCATCAAATGCAGGAGGCTTTTCCTTCTTAAATTCCACATATGAATTATTCTTGTAATGCCTCTTCCTCTTACTCTTGTGAGATGAATATCTTGAACCCCCAATGGATTCTTCAGAGTCATATGATCCACTAGAAGATATTTATGGAGTACATGTTCTATCTCTAGAAACTCTTCTTGAGCTATTGGATCACTTGCGGGAATTTCTTCTTGAACTACTTCTACTCCCTTTTGGATTTGTTGTCTGATGTCTAGATTTTATCTTCCTTTGGATGTCTGTCAAACTTTGTTGCATGGTTGCATTCAACTAATTTTTCTCTTCTTGAGCTTTAATCATCCTTTCATTATCTTCTCTGCAACTTTTCATCTCCACCCTTAGGATCCTCATGGTGCCTGCAATATTTGGGGGAGTCTCTTAATATCTTCTCCCATTTGATTTTGTTTCAGCCTTCTCAACCTGTATGTTCTCTCCCATGGAATATGTCTTAGGCTCATAGGGATCCTATGCATCATTCATGATGTTGATCTTCTTGGCCCAACCAAGACCAAATTTTCCAAACTGCACTAGGTGGAATGTTTCCTTTGATGTGACTATGATTCTGCAAAATGTGTTCATAAGCACAATGGTTAGCTGCATGATATTCTCATGGATCTATAAATTTCTTACCTTCATTTGGATAAATTCTATATTGAAAACTTGTCAAAACATAGACTTTTCTCACAATCAACGACTATCTCAGGGGGACGACAGGGGTCAAGGGGGCTTACCCCCTTGTGGGCATATTTTTCATTTTTCCTCCGATCGGTGAAATCGTTGATTTTATCTGACATACCAGCTCAACTCACCTTTCTCTTATGATGTATCAGTGAAACCCACCAAGTTTTTTTGACATGTATCGTCGCAACTCACCTTTTTGTGTCGATCAACAAAACTCATCTTTTTCTTCCGAAGTGTCGGAAAAACTCAACCTTTTCTTCCGACGTGTTAGTAAAACTAAACTTTCTCTTCTGACATGTCGAAAAAACTCTCCAAGTTTTTTTGACGCATCGGCAAAACTCGCCAATTTTATCTGACGTATCGGCAAAACTCGCCAAGTTTATCCAGCGTATCAAAAAAACTCATCTTTTTCTTTCGACATGGAAATTTCAACACTTAGAAAAATTTGAAAAAAAATTCTTTCTTTCTTTGAGATAAACTCATCCATTTCCTCTGACAGGTGTCGACAAAACTCGCCAGTTCCTTTCGACATATCGACAAAACTCGCCAAGTTTTGCCGACATAGAAAATTTAAAAAACCCTTAGAATTTTTTTTGTTTCAGGGAAATATTGACAAATCTTGTCGAGATATATCGATGAAACTCATCTATCTCTTCCGAAATGTATCAACGAAACTGTCCAAGTTTTTCTGACATTTCTATACTTAGAAAAAATTTGAAAAAAACTTTCTTTTCTATGTTATCAGTGAAACTCACCCTTTTCTCCTGACATGTGTTGAAAAACTCATCAGTCTCTTCCAACACACATCGATGAAACTTAGCCTTTCACGTCGACACATATCAACAAAACTCAACCAACTCCACCGACATAGAATTTTTCAAAAATACTTCAAAAATTTTCTTTCCTTTTTTCTGTTGGCCAAGGGGTAATCTAACCTCTGTCAACTGTTCATATTGACCCATTTAGGCCCATTGTTGCAACCAATAGCTCTAATACCACGTTGTCACGTCCCCTACTCGTCGAGAGATAGGACACGACTCAACTGCTATGTTTATTATAACTGAGGATATAGCCCCATGAACATAAACAATAATGCATTAAAAATAAAATACATATGCAAATGTATAACGAATGAAAATATAGCGGAGGCAAATACATTCATAATTTTCATCATAATTCATAAAAAAAATACATTGCAGGATAAAATTGAAGAGAGCACTTATATTGAAAATGAGTTGTCCCGCAACTAGCTATGTCGCTGCAACGTTCCACCCAACAATAGGCCAGTTGTGCTCATCAATCTCTCAGCAAAATATCCACCCCCGATATGGGCATGATTTCCACAAGGAACTAGGGAACAAAAGGCTCACTCAAAGCCAAAAAAAAACCAAGGTTCAACCAATCCAATCTATAGTTGGGTTTATCAAGCTGCTAAGGCAATGGAAAGGAAGAATTGCTAGGTTAGTGAGCTCAACCAAAGATCTACGGAAACCTACACAAGGTATATCTAGCTTGTCCTCCATAATAGCTACACACCCAACACAAGGAAGTATTCCCTTCATTGCTACACAGTCCCTAAGGCTATACCTTCACTCCTAGTGATCTTTAGGGTGTGCATAGAAGAATTACCAACCCAACTTGATCCTTTATGAGGTTCCTCTATTCACTAGGTTTATTAAGCCAATTTTGGTCCTCTTCCATTCCTAAGTCTTTCAAACCAAAACAAGGTTGCACATAACAAGAAAATACAAATGCTAGGTATTAAGAAAAATGCTTTGGAAACCAAAAATGAAATTGCAGATGGGGAAATCACCCTGGGAGAGCAATTCGATTTCAGAAAAACGTCTTGGGCATTATGGGGTGTTAGCACTGGAATTGAACCAAAGGTTGCGGAAGGCTCGCTCCCAGGTAACAGCAGAACCACTTTCAAAGAGAGAACTGTCCTTCTGCTCTTCTGAGAGGGATCTCTCACCAAATGTTAACAATGCCAGATATATGTACAAGTGAAACAAGAAATTGTTTATAAATTTGGTTGAAACAAAACCCAGAACCATTGGGCGATGGAGTCAAGATATATAACAGAAATAAGCAAAGCTTATGCAAGCAGTTCCAACACAGGGGCAAGATATCCACTCGATCACAGTCGATTTATAATTGTCTAGTGGAAAAGAGGAACATGAACAAACCATCAAAAAAGAGCATTGAAAAATGAATTATGTATTAACTTTAGAAGAAAACTTTGGTGAATATATAAAACAAAAAACGAATCATAGCAAGTATGAATTCCGATCTGTTATACACTAAGTTTCAGATATGAAAGAAAATAGAATGGGAAAGGAAAACTGGAATAACATTCACATTAGAAAAGAAGCAACAGACTGTAAGTGCAAATGACACATGAATCCTTGTATGAAAATGCCAACCTCGGCTCTGCAATTATATTAAAATTCTCTTGAAAAACATACGCAGAAAAAGTTACATTCGTTTCAACCCTTTCTCCTTCTTTAGGAGGTATATTTTTAGCATTCGTATTTCCTAGACCGACATCCAGGAATCAAAATTTGTTACAACATAAGGACATCCTCTAACCAACTCTTAGGTGGCACATAGGCTGCGATTTGCATGAAACGGATAAAAAATGAAACATGGAATATAGGAGGAACTAAGTACGAGAGTGCCCCATACTCCCATCTGGTTGGTGATGACTGTACAAATCTTTGAGAGAAGCAACCATTGGGATGGGCATGCAACACCGAGAAAATTTCCCACATACCATCATCGTCACTTATACGGGTGCGTTTTGAGTTTGTTTGACCCATATTGTTGGATGACTCTCCATAAATCAGGACCAGGAAGGGTCATAACCACCATGTCATATGCTTGCACCTTGAGCTCCATCGTTTCTGGGTATGAAGCCTTGGGGACCTTGGGGCATGCCACTTTAAAATCAAACGATAATTCAAAATCACTGACCAATTTGTCAAAAATGACCTTCCTTGACAACACTTGTTGCATATCTCCAGATTTGTTGTGGTCTAATCGGTAGTGCACTAGGCACTCCTGATACTCCTTATGGGACATTAAAGGACCATTTTCTTCCCAGAAAAAGGGGAGCCCTCTACTTACCAGTGGTCTGAATAGCTTGACGACTTCTCAGAATTTGTGCTCAATAACTTCTATTTTGGCCCATACCGCCTCCATCATCCTGTGCTTAGCCACTACCTTTCTGGATCTAGAGACAACAACGACCCTGTTTTGAATACCGTATATGCTAGCGGACCCATCTGACAAAGAGCTCAGGAAGTTTATGGCATTCTCTACAGTCACCACAGGCCTTTTGTTCATTTCTGTCGATACTAACTGGACTTGTTTCCTGGCTTCTTCCATAGCAATTCCCTAATCTTCAATAAAATCTAGGTAGGGACGGAACTTGTCAGCTTCCATGATTATTTGATCCCAGATTAGATCCCTAGCGCCTTGAAAGACAAGTTTACCGATGACCTACTGGCTCAATTTAGCATTTTGTTGAGTCAGTTCTTGGCATTTCTCCTCTGCCTTTTCTCTTCCTCGTTTCTCTTTGACTCTTTCCTTTTCCAGTTCCTCAATCTGTTGTTTCAGTTTAATGAGCTCGGTATCCTTTAGGCCTATCTAAGACATTGATTTGGATAGGGAGCTGGTATCTATCTCTCCAACCATACCTGTGGACTGAATTATATTCTTTGTACTTCTTCCTTGAAGCTCATTTTCCTTCATTGCTAATATGGTTTTCAATTCTGCCTTGCTATTCTCCAAAAGCTAGATATCTGCTTCCCACTGTCTCCCATTTTCTTCGATCTTCAGTAGCTTATCCTTGCAGTCAGTAAGCTCAGTGTTCAATGCCTATTTTTCTCTTTCGAAGTCATCCAATTATTCTGCTTGAGCGAGCTAAGTGGAAGGGATTTTTAACTTCTTTTTTAAGGTCTGGATCTCCTTCTCTTTGTCATTGAGCAATTTTTGAGCCAAAATCCCTTTCTATGTAGGTCCTTCTAATTTCATAGCTTCCTTTTGTAAGTTGTTGATTTGGGCTTTGAGTGCTTTATTCTCCACTCTCACCTTTCTTAAAATATTTGAAGTTTTCACCTTACTCTCCTCCAGCTTGGACATCTGTATGGTGGCCTTAAGCAGTCTGGTATTCAGTATATCTCTAGTCTCTTTGTTCAGGTGTATGATGTCAGTAGTGGGAACCTTTGAGAGGTTCACACTGATCTCAGACACCTTGTTCCCCATTGCCAAGGCTAAGCTAAGGGTATTAGTGGCATGATCCCTTACAGTTTTCAGTGCCACATTGGGGTGAGGCAACCGCGAGGCTTCACTGTAAAGTTATATTGTCTCCTCGAAGGTTTTATCATCCCTCTCTCGGTAAGATCTTAGCCATTCTTCTTTGGATGTATTCTTACCCAGAGTCTGTCCGTTAAATACATACTCTTGTATTTGCAATTCGGCTACCTTAGGCTCTTCCCGTTGTTGTTCTTTCATTAAATTCTTCTTCTTTACCTGTCCCTTCACCTAGCCCCTTTTGATCTGCACCAATTGCTGTCCCAGATCCAATTTCTGTTTCTTGGGCATGCTGGAAGTGTCCATTTCTTCAGTGTCCATGGGCTCTGGATCCCCTCTTTTCATTGAACTTGCCGAATAGATGACCAGTGATGAGAATCCCCCTACTATTGAAACTACTGTATCCAACTCTCTTTGACAAGAAGATACACCCGGTAGCTGTGAGCCAGTGTCCTACTCTGCGCTGGTATCCATTGGGGAAGGATTAGGGAAATCATCCCAATTCGCCGCTTCTATAAGTCCAGGTATCTCAGTGTTCTCAAAAGGCCTGCATTTGTGAGCTTTCCTTCTTTTGGAAATCAGCTGGTGAGGATCATAATTTATTGCTTATCCCAAGGAAAACTCCATGCCTCTAAGCAAGTTGGCGACCAAGGGAAAACCATCCCTGCTTCTAACTATGTATGGTTTTAATTCCCATGGAAAAACCAAATTTGAACTTTTCTTAAATTTCAAGAAGTGTTCTTCTTTAATAATGAGTTTTTGTCGAATTAATTCCAGGGAGAAAACCCTGGAGGTTAGAAAAGTTGGCAGGATGTAGGGTGAGTGTACGAAGCCATACAACCTTATGGTTGTTCCAATTCTGTGAGGAACTACTCCCCTATCTTCTTGCTATTTGACAGTTGCAGCATTTGCCTCATCTCAGGAAACACCCTAGGTAACCTTTCCTGAAAGAAGAGATCATATATTTCGACCATCAACTGGGTCATGAATTTACAGTAATCAGTGGCCATATCAGTAGTGATTGCCAATTCTGGTACTTGTAGGTCCTCCTCATTATAGGCTTTGAACATCCTCAGCAAAATGGATTGGAATTTGAAAGTGTCGTGGAAGTTCAATAACTGAGAACGGATGTTCTCGACTAGGAACTCATCAAATTTAAGGCAACAATACTAACCGTATTTTCTGGGTAATTCAAGTTCGGTCGGATAAGTACTTAAGACGAACAAAAGACTCAAAAAAGACTCTGGGACGTACGCATCGGTATCTAGACCTAGGAATTGACTGGTCAGGGATACACACCACTGAGCTTCTTCATTGAATTGGCTGAGGTCAATAGGGTAAGATAGGTCGAGGGGTTCACCATTGGGTTTAGAACAGGCCTTCAGGAAGGTTTCTTTACTTTCATCAGTAGACTCTCTAAAACAACGTACAACATCTACTTCTTGGTAGTCTTGGGATGTATGGGTGAATTCATCTGGGATATCTAGGGTTTTGCAAATGACAGAAGCTTGAACTAGGAAAAGGATTTTAGACTTAGACTTATTCATAATAATGCCTTTGGTGATAGATAAATTGTCTGCACACCATCCAACAAATTCAGGGCAATGGGCGGTTTGACCAATAGAGAAGAAGTGGAAGAAAGATTTAAAAACACCGCAGGTATCTCTACCTCAGTTCTTAAGAGTTTCCAATTTTACTTTGGCGGTTTCAGTAGCTTCCCCCATCAGGATGGTATCAAAAATCTCAGCGTTTTCATCTAAAAGGCTCTCTTCTACCCTCCGACCTGTGGCCTCAGGCTCTACATCATCTCTCACCCCACCCACTTCGGTTGCGTCCATTTTCAAATAACACTGAGGGGGTATCAAGGTCTTACCTTATTCTGTAGCACAGTCTCTTGGCTGGTCTGGGATGGTGCTCTCAATGTATTTGGATATTCGGCGGCTTCAAGGTTTCAGAAAAGACAAATCTTTGCAACTTCGTGTGGGCCTCTTTATAGCTTTTTACACAACATAACCTTCGTGCATTTCCCAAGCAGTTTGCACTATAGATTTTACTCTTCACGACCTAAACCGTAGATATGTGGGGTTCTTTATGCATAATCGTCAATCGATACTGACATCCTTCAGAACCATCAATCCGAACGGACCCCACCATTCTCCACGAAGCGAGGTTCTGTTTTCCCTCCATGCTACTCCAAATTGCGAAATGAAATATAACCACTGATCTCCTTCCGTTATCACAAGCACCGTTAATCAAAACAACACGTACCTCTTTTCATAATCTAGAATTGTTGCTTCGTCCTTGCTAGTTTGGGGATGTGAAATTTTTTTCAGCCGTAGATCTTCTTGGATCCCAATCTCGACCGTCGGATGCACTCGTTCTTTAAACTATTTCACAAATCTAAAAATGTAGCTTTGGTTGGGCATGTTCGCCGTGCGAGATGGTTTGATGCCATTGATCTGCCATTTGATCAACCTTAGCCTTCGATCATGACTCCCCTTTAATGCCTCTAGCACACCCAATGTTTTCTTCTTAGCCCCGCTTCTCCTATCCACAGACTGTTTTGTTGCTTTTGGCATTCATCACCGAAGCTAATTCCAAAGGCTGGGTGCTATCTTCTGTGTACCCTCAGCCCCTTCTACGAATACTACGCTATCGTCCCAATACTTCTCTATGAGGATGAAGTACACAAGTATCTCTTATGACCAAAATTTAACAGAGTGTTAACAACCGGCTCCATAAGGGATAGGTAGAAAAGAACCCCTAGACTAGTTGCCTCATCCATTGAAAACCTCCTATTATTTTACTTCCTGAAAGAAAAACAAACTTTGAAAGAATGGTTACCTCTTCTGATCTTAGGACCTTCTCCACTGGCTTCAAATATTCTAATTCACCATCTGTATTGATTAAAACATAAGACATATTTACACTATGATACATGGACCTAAGTACCTTTATTCGAAAGTAATGCTTCAGGAACCTCCCATTCACTGTGCCTCCTTTGTACTGCGACCCATCTGGATACTGCAAAATGAAGGCGTTGTCTCCTCTATGCGCCGCAATAAGATATGGGCCCACCCACAAATGGTCGAATTTTCCATGCTTCTCTTTGTCTTCATGAGGGGCATCCCATTTTAACACCAAGTCATCGACCTGGAAAACATCTTCTTTTACTCTCTTGTCGAAGGTATTCTTCATTTTCTCCTGGTGTATCTGGACTTTATCATAAGCCTTGTCCCTTACTTCATTAATCTTAATGATCTGGTTTACCCTTCTTTGAATGGGGTTGGGATCGTCCAATGGATCCCGTAATAAGTTCATGACTGGAACACCCAAAGAGGCAGGAAAAATTACTTCGGCTCCATATACTAACTAAAACAGTGACATACCAATGGCCCTTTTGGTGCTGATTCTATCGGCCCACAAGGCATATTTCAATTTAGTGTGCCAATATTTCTTTTTATCCTCCAACAGCTTCTTAATGATCAGCACAAGGCTTTTGTTAGAAGATTCGGCCAATCTGTTCCCATGTGGGTAATAATCCATAGAGTGATTTAGGATTATATGGTACTTATGGAAAAAATTAATCATCTTTCTAGATTTGAATGCAGGGGCGTTGTTAGTCACAATCTGCCTCGGGCATCCCAACCTTGCCATAATATTGTTTTCTATGAAATCCATTATCACTTCTTCTGTATCCCGCTTGGTGGGTGTGGCCTCAATCCACTTTGTGAAGTAATTAGTGGCAGTTAGAATTCACTTATGCTTCCCAGAGGAGTTTGGATTTTCTCACCGATGAAATCTAACCCCCATTGCTAGAAAGGGGCTTCCATAGATATAGGGTTGAGGGGGGGAGACACTACCTTCCTTTTCCCTTCAAAAATTTGACACTGGTGGCATTTAGTCATTTCCTTATAGACATATGAGAACAATGAAGCCCAATAAAATCCTACCCTCAGAATTTTGTTTGCGGTAACTTTCCAAGAATGATGTCCTCCACAATCTCCTTCATGAAATTCCTTTGCCATACGTTGAGCTTTGTCCTCCAGAAGACAATTCAGCAGTATCCCTCCAAGGTTATTCCTATAGAGATATTGTTCTATGATGCAAAATTTTGTAGCTTTCAGTTTTATAGATCTAGCCCGGGTTTTTCTTAGCCCAGCAGGGGGTTGTAATTTCTGTAATACAAAAACAATGTCAGCATACCAAGGAGATGCAGAGAAATCAGGCTTCACCTGCACCTCTGCTTCTTCCTGAGCAAACTGACAAGCAAGAAAATTCAGCTGCAGAGAGTCACAATGGGATTCCGTCATCATCCTAGCCAACCCCTGCCCTTTGATCAACTTCGTGGGCTTGATTTCTATGTCATATTCTAGGAGCATTGCAACCCATTTAGCTCTCTTTCCTTCCATGTCATGCTGTGTAAGTATGATTTTCACTACACTGCAAGGTACATAGGAAATTATGTGGGAATGGAGGAGGTAGATTCTGAAATCCTTCAAGGCTTTAACCAAGGCATAGGCTTGTTTTTCCATTATACTATATTTCAGTTCTCCATCTCTCAATATCTTACTGAAGAATTCTATAGGCTGTTCTTCACCCCGATCATTCTTTTGTAACAACACTGCTGTGACAGTGTGTTCTGAAGCATAAGAGAATACTAAGAAATCCTTCTCAAAATCTGGGTTGATCAGAACAGGAGCTTCTGAAATGGCTTGCTTTATATCTTTGAAGGATTTCTTGGCTCCTATCGTCCACTTAATTTCATGATATTTCCTTAGCATGTAAGTAATGTCCATCAAGATTTTGGCGAAGCTAGGGATGAATCTCCTCAAGAAGTTGACTTGACCGATGAAAGATTGGAATTATTTCTTGCTCCTTGGTTACTCTAATTTCAAAATTCCTTTTACCCTGTCCGAATTGATCTTGATTCCTTCCTTTGAAATAATGTGCCCCAACAACTTTCCTTCTTGCATAGCGAAGTTCGGCTTTATAGGGTTTAAGGAAATTCCATACTTTCTGCATTTAATGAAAACTATTTCCAGGTGTTTGATATGATCTTTACCCCACCTGGAGTACACAGTAATGTCATCCATGTATATCACCACAATTTTTTCTTTCTCATCTGCAAAAGAAATATCCATGGCGCATTGGAAAGTTGCTCCAGCATTCATTAACCCAAATGGCATCTTTGCATACATGAATGTACCCCAAGGTGTGGTGAAAGCGATTTTTTCTTGGTCTTCAGGCAACACCTTCACCTGATTGTACCTAGAAAAACCATCCATGGTGGATATCCTCTCCAAGCCTACCATCCTCTGCAAGATCTGGTCCATTTTCGGAAATGGTTAGTTATCTTTCAAAGAAAATTTGTTCAAATTCCTGAAATCTACACATAGCCTTATCTCCCCATTCTTTTTCCGGAATGCAACCAATTTGGCTACCCATTTTGAAAACCTCAGAGTTACTATTATCTTTGCATCAAACAACCTTTTTACTTCTTTTTCAATAATGGGTACTAGCTTTGGATTAATCCTCCTGAGTTTTTGCTTGAATGGTTTTTCTCTAGGTTTAATCGAAATAGTATGCTGTATGATGGAAGTGTCATATTCTTTGAGATCTTCATAAGTCCATGCAAACAAATCCATGTACTTCTTCATCAGGTTCACATATCCTTCTTTTTCTTTAGCGGGTAATTTCTTGGACAATTTTATAATTTTTGGGTCACCTTCAGTGCTGATATCTACATCTTCGACGACATCCGTGGTAGGTTCAACCTTCGAATCCTTGGCTACATCATTTTGGTAAAAAAGAGACTCTAAATGGATCAAGCCCCTGGGAATATGATTGCTTTTCAACTGGACTATATCCTTGCCTCCCAAGGAGTCTTTTAGCTTCCCCGTCCCAACGGATCCTTCCCCTTCCTCTTCAATGTCTATGAAGTTTTCGAGGTCAGCGTCACCTTCATCAATGTGAGTGTTCAGAAACTCACCAAACATCTCTAGAAATATTTTGAACTGCATATCGTCTTCGAAGACTTGCCAATATTTAGTGTTATTTGGTATGGAAGGTCTATTTACAATCTCCACTTTATATTTCTTTTTGCTCACCGTAGGAGCTTCAAACTTTCGTGCTGCAGTCGCCAAAGAGTCTGCCACTGCATTCGCATATCTGGGAATCACTTGGATTATATGTTCAGTGAAGAAATTCCCAAACATATCCCATACCTCATTCTAGTAGGCCCTCATTCTAGGATGTTTAGTCTGATAGATATCATTCACTTGATTTACTACAAGCTCTGAGTCCCCAAAAATTTGGACCTTTTTCACCCTAAATATTTCAACGCACGTAGGCCCAGCAACAAGGCCTCATACTCCACTACATTGTTAGAGAATTCAAAAATCAACTTGTAAGAGTAAGATTTGGTATCCTTAATGGGGGAGGTAATATACACACCTGTGCCAACACCCGATTTAGACACTGAGCCGTCGAAATACATCCTCCACAGTCCTTCATCCATCTGCTTCCTTTCCACAGCTTCCAGCTTTCTGGCCTCTTTTTTATATTTTTGTGGCACAACAATTTTTGAGTTGCAAGGAGATATATCATTAAAGAAAATAGAGGAACCCAAGTCCGTGTCGATGGCATAAACATGATGGATATTGGGCTGAGTCTTACTGCTCACGATGTAAGGCAACCTCTTCTCGCTATATAACCTTTTTCTTTCATTCCAAACAGGAATTGTTGCATAGGTCATGTCCATTTGCAAGCTTCCTTTCAGCTTCGAAGTCCAAGATATTGACAACAAAATACCAAACTTGGGTGGAATGTCAGCCACGACGACGTCCATGACCACAATTTTAGATGGAAACTTATTTAAAGATACCACCATGTCTTTGATCAGTCCCAGACATTTCACCCATTTAGAATCAAAGGAATACAGGTCTTTATAAGGCCTTTTAATCTCCAACCCCAGGCTTTCCACCACTCCCTTTGGCATCAGATTGTGTGAGGCTCCTGAATCCAACATAGCATTGTGTAACGCCATACCATGCACATTCACGCTCATGTAAAAGGGGGGCACCTCCTTGTCGTCGATGTCCATCCTTTCAATCTTAGATCCCAGAATAATAGTAGGGCTGTCTTCAGTCAGCTCTAAGATATCAGGGTGAGCTTATCCTTGATTTGCAATCGTCTTTGTTATAGTGTCCCTATACTCCTGACTCCTCAATAATTCATTGAAGGGAATCGAGACCTTTAGCTTAGCTAGCTTGTTTTGGAGATTGAACATGGGAGGGTTTTTTCCCAATTCGACAGGTGCCACTGGCTCCAGCTCTCTCACATTATTATTCCACTTTTCCACTTCTCTACATACCATCGGTCTCTTTTTTTTTTCATCTGCTTTCCTCGGGCCGACCTGACTACTAGAAGGCTGGTCTGGGTTGGATCCTCCTTTAGGTATGGCAGCGTCGCTAGCAGAGTCACCAACTTTCTTATGTATAGCAAAGTCCCTACTTCTCAACTTGATCTTCCTAACATCGTCTATGGCATGCATATACCCTTTATGATATTGCTCCAACTCCCCAGTCAGAGTCTTATCATCCACCTGAGTCAACATATCATGTTCCTCTTCAGTCAAGTAGATCTCAGAGTCCAAATTGCCGAAATGATGGATATGATCCTTGGTGGATTCAGCTTCATCTTTGACAGCCACATAGTTTTCAAGGAAAGGGCGCCTGATTGGCTGCTCTTCTTGGTTTCTTAGATTTCTCACATCCCTTGGTCTATTTGGTTGGAGCAGGGGAGGGACTTGCCTCCTAAAATTGGGATTCCTTATTTGAGGCTCGTTCTACTACTGGTTCGCTAGCTTGGCCTCTACCATTATCTTGTCTATCAACTTTTCCATACTCTTGAGCATCATCTCAAATTTTATATCACTGGATGAAGAGGCAGAAGTATAGGGGTGTGCCTCTTCTCTACCTTTCCTTCTGTTGATCTCCACCCTTGGTTTAATTTTCCAACATGCCATCATGTTGGCCTCCATTTCTATGGCATCAGTGAACATGGATGGGAGGTTGTTTGACTTCCTTTCTCTTAATAATAAAGAAAAATCATTTTCAAAGGAATCAGCGTAATGAAGTTTAGCCGCCTCAGGCAAAGGTTTGATATTGGCGGGTATCGAATTGTAGACTCGCATGAATCTGCTGGAAAACTCATGGACTGATTCAAAGCCTCCTTTCTTGAGATTGTTGTATTGAGACAAGACCTGTAATGGGCTTTGTTTATCATCCCACCTTTCTAGAAATATGGTTTGAAAGCCAGTGAAACTGCAGATAGACCTAGGTGGCAAATCTTTGTACCATTTCTTAGCTTCCCCAGACAAACTCTGAGTGAACAACCTCATTTTGACATCTTCATCATCCACCTCTTCCAGGTCGATGAAGTCATTGAAATTATCCACATGGTACCTTGCTGAGACATTTCCCTCCCCATCGTAGAGTGTGATCCTTTGGGCATAATTCATAGGGAGGTCGTGTAGAACCAGAGGTAGGGATAACGAGGCAAATCTAGCAGCAGCCATCAGGGTAGGTCGGTTAGGAATAGACAGGGGGTTGGGAAACTAGATGTTCTAAACGATAGGGGCTATCTATTCAGGTTTTGGTGGGGTTTATAGGTTCATCCACAAAGAATCGATTAGATAGGATTGCAGGGTATTAGGGTCAACCCCATCTTTTCTTAGGCTGAATTCAGATTTATATTTGGTTAGCAGTCTTTCAGCCCTAACCCCCCACTAGTGTTCAGCTAAGCTGTATGAATCTTGAGATGATGAAGTACCAAACAATGGAGAACCCACTCTCTCTTTATTTCTATTCCTAAGTATTCTTTCTAGATTATCCACACTAAGTAAAGTTTCGGTATCAGGGTTACCTCTTGTGTGGATCTTTCTGGAAGCCAGGATATCTAGTGTGGTATTGGTCAAAGCAGGCGTGGAGTCACCAGGACAAATGTACAACCTTCTAGCGAATTCATAAATTTTTATTTGCCCCCAGAAATCTCTTTCTTTCCGATCGTCCATCTCCTCAGTGGATTCACCTTCTAGAATCTTTTAGTGGAGTCACCAGGGAAAATGATACAACCTTATTCACATGTAAGAATCTCTGTTTTCCCACAGAAACTCTTTATCCTTTGAATCTTTGTCGTTCTTCCTAGGGATGATCTTCAATCTTGTCCCCGGCAACAACGCCAATTTTTTAGCACTAGAATTGAACCAAAGGTTGCGGAAGGCTCGCTCCCATGTAACAGTAGAACCACTTTTGAAGAGAGAACTGACTTTCTGCTCTTTCGAGAGGGATCTCTCACCAAATGTTAACAATGCCAGATATATGTACAAGTGAAACTAGAAATTTTTTGTAAATTTGGTTGAAACAAAACCTAGAACCATTGGGCGATGGAGTCAAGATATATAACAGAAATAAACAAAGCTTATGCAAGCAGTTCCAACACAGGGGAAAGATAGCCACTCAATCACAGTTGATTTATAATTGTTTGGTGGAAAAGAGGAACATGAACAGACCATCAACACATGGCATTGAAAAATGAATTCGGTATTAACTTTAGAAGAAAACTTTGGTTAATATATAAAACAATAAACGGAGCATAGCAAATATGAATTCTGAATTGTTATACACTAAGTTTCAGATATGAAAGAAAACAGTATGGGAAAGGCAAACTGGAATAACATTCACATAAGAAAAGAAGCAACAGACTATAAGTGCGAACGACACATGAATCCCTGTATGAAAACGCTGACCTTGGCTCTGCAATTATATTAAAATTCTCTTGAAAAACATACACAGCAAAAATTACATTCATTTCAACGCTTTCTCCTTCTTCAGGAGGTATATTTATAGCATTCGGATTTCCCAGATCGACATCTGAGAATCAAAATTTGTTACAACAGAAGGACATCCTCTAACCAACTCTTAGGTGGCACATAGGCTGCAATTTGCATGAAATGGCTAAACAATTAAATGTGGAATATAGGAGGAACTAAGTACGACGGTGCCCCATACTCCCATCTGGCTGGTGATGATTGTACAAAGCTCTAAGAGCAGCAATCGTTGGGATGGGCGTGCAACGTCGAGAAAATTTCCCGCGTACCATCATCGTCACTTCTACAGGTGCATTTTGAGTTTGGTTGACCCATATTGTTGGATGACTCTCCATAAATTGAGACCAGGCAGGGTTGTAACCACCATGTCGTATGCTTGCACTTTGAGCTCCATCATTTTTGGGTATGAATCCTTGGGGACCTTGGGGCATGCGGCTTTAAAATCAAACAATAATTCGAAATCACTGACCAATTTTTCAAAAATTACCTTCCCTGACAACGCTTGTTGCATATCTCCAAATTTGTTGTGGTCCAATCAGCAATGCACTAGGTACTCCTGATACTCCTTATGGGACATTAAAGGACCCTTTTCTTCCCAAAAAAAGGGATCCCTCTACTTACCAGTGGTCTGAATATATTGATAACTTCTTGGACTTTGTACTCAATAAATTCTATTTTGGCCTGTACCGTCTCCATCATCCTGTGCTTAGCCACTAGCTTTCTGGCTCCAGAGACAACAACGACCCTATTTTGAATACCGTATATACTAGCGGACCCATCTGACAAAGAGCTCAGGAAGGTTATGGCATTCTCTGTGGTCGCCACTAGCCTTTTGTTCATTTCTGTCGATACTATCTAGACTTGTTTCCTGGCTTCTCCCATAGCAATTTCTTGAGCTTCAATAAAATCTAGGTAGGGTCGGAACTTGTCAACCTCCATGACGATTTGATCCCAAATCATATGCCTAGCACCTTGCAAGACAAGTTTGCCGATCACCTGTTGGATCAATTTAGCATTTTTTTGAGTCAGTTCTTTGCATTTCTCCTCTGCCTTTTCTCTTCCTCATTTCTCTTTGACTCTTTCCTTTGCCAGTTCCTCAATCTGTTGTTTCAGTTTAATGAGCTCAGTATCCTTTAGGCTTATCTGGGACATTGCTTTGGAGAGGGAGTTGGTATCTATCTCTCTAGCCATACCTATGGACTGAATTGTATTCTCTGTACTTCTACCTTGAAGCTCATTTTCCTTCATTGCTAATCTGGTTTTCAATTCGACCTTGCTATTCTTCAAAAGCTGGATATATTCTTCCCACTGTCTCCCCTTTTCTTTGAGCTTTAGTAGCTTATCCTTGTAGTTACTAAGCTCAGCGTTCAATGCCTCTTTTTCTCTTTCGAAGTCATCCAATTCTTCTGCTTGAGTGAGCTGGGTGTTAGGGATTTTTAACTTCCTTTTTAAGGTCTGGATCTCCTTCTCTTTGTCATCGAGCAATTTCTGATCCAAACTCCCTTTTGATGCAGATCCTTCTATTTTCATAGCTTCCTTTTGTAAGTTGTTGATTTGGGCTTTGAGTGATTTATTCTCCACTCTCGCCTTTCTTAAAAGATTTGAAGTTTTTTCCTTACTCTCCTCTAGCTTGGACATCTGTATGGTGGTCTTAAGCAGTCTGGTATTCAGTATATCTCTAGTCTCTTTGTTCAGGTGTATGATGTCAGTAGTGGGAACCTTTGAGAGGTTCACACTGACCTCGGATACCTTGTTCCCCATTGCCAAGGCTAAGCTAAGGGTATCAGTGGCATGATCCCTTACAGTTTTCAGTGCCACATTGGGGTGAGGAAACCGCGAGGCTTCGCTGTATAGTTCTGCTGTCTCCTCGAAGGTATTTTATCAGCCCTCTCTTGGTAATATCTCAGCCATTCTTCTTTGGATGTATGCCATCCCAGAGTCTGTTCATCAAATACATACTCTTGTATTTGCAATTTGGTTTCCTTGGGCTCTTTTGTTATTGTTCTTTAATTAAATTCTTCTTCTTTTCCTATCCCTTCACCTGGCCCCTTTTGATCTGCACCAATTGCTGTCCCGGTTCCACTTTTTGTTTCTTGGGCATGCTAGCAGTGTCCATTTATTCAGTGTCCATGGGCTATGGATCCCCTCTTTTCATTGAACTTGTCGAATAGCTAACCAGTGATGAGAATCCCCCTACTATCGCAACTACTATAGCCAACTCTCTTTGGGGAGAATATACACCCAGTAGCTATGAGCTGGTGTCCTAATCTGCACTGGTATCCATTGGGGCAGGATTAGGGAAATCGTCCCAATTTGTCGCTTCTCTAAATCCATGTATCTCAGTGTGCTCAAAAGGCCTGCATTTGTGAACTTTCCTTATTTTGGAAATCACCTGGTGAGGATCATAATTTATTGCTTCTCCCAAGGAAAACCCCATGCCTCTAAGCAAGTTGGCGACCAAGGGAAAAGCAACCCTGCTTCTAACTGTGTATGGTTTTCATTCCCATTGAAAAACCAAATTTGAACTTTTCTTAAAGTTCAAGAAGTGTTCTTCTTCGACAATGAGTTTTGGCCAGATTAATTCCAGGGAGAAAACCCTGGAGGTTAGAAAAGCTGGCAGGATGTAGGGTGGATGTACGAAGCCATACAACCTTATGGTCATTCCAAATTCTATGAGGAACCAGTCCCCCTATCTTCTTGCTATTTGATAGTTGTAAAATTTGCCTCATCTCAGGAAACACCCTAGGTAACCTTTCCTGAAAGAAGAGATCATATATTTTAACCATCAACTGGTTCATGAATTTACAGTAATCAATGGCCATATCAGCAGTGATTTCCAATTCTTGTACTTGTAGGTCCTCCTCATTATAGGCTTTGAACATCCTCAGCAAAAAGGATTGGAATCTGAAAGTGTCGTGGAAGTTCGCTAAATGAGAACGGATGTTCTCAACCAGGAACTCATCAAATTTAAGGCAACAAGACTAACTGGATTGTCCAGGTAATTCAGGTTCGGTCGGATAAGTACTTAAGATGAACAAAAGACTTAACAATGACTCTGGGACGTATGCATCGGTATATAGACCTAGGAACTGACTGGCCAGGGATACACACCACTGAGCTTATTCATTGAATTGGCTGAGGTCAATAGGGTAAGATAGGTCAATGGGTTCACCATTGGGTTTAGAATAGGCCTTCAGGAAGGTTTCTTTACTTTCGTCAGTAGACTCTCTAAAACAATGTACAACCTCTACTTCTTGGTAGTCTTGGGATATATGGGTGAATTCATCTGGGATATCTAGGGTTTTGTGGGTGACAGAAGCTTGAACTAGGCAAAGAATTTTAGACTTAGACTTATTCATAATAACTCCTTTGGCGACAGAGAAATTTTCTGCACACCATCCGACAAATTCAGGGCAATGGGGGGTTTGGCCGATAGAGAAGAAGTGGAAGAAATAATTAAAAACACCGCAGGTATCTCTACCTCTGTTCTTAAGAGTTTCTAATTTGCCTCTAGCAGTTTCAATAGATTCCCCCATCAGGATGGTATCAAAAATCTCAGCGTTTTCATCTAACAGGCTCTCTTCTGCCCTCCGACCTGCGGCCTCAAGATCTACATCATCTCTCACCCCTACCACTTCTGTTGCGTCCATTTTCAAATAACACTAAGGGGGTATCAAGGGCTTACCTTGTTTTGTAGCACAGTCTCCTCTCTAGTTCGAGCTGGCGCTCTAGATGTAGTTGGATATTCGATGGCTTTGAGGTTTCAGAAAAGACAAATATTTGCAACTTCGTGTCAGCCTCTTTATAAATTTTTACACAACATAACCTTCATGCATTTTCCAGGCGGTTTGCACCATATATTTTACTCTTCGTGACCTAAACTGTAGATATGTGGGGTTCTTTATGCCACGCCTTTCCTTACTTCACACGTGTGCAGCACAACCGTCGATCAAGATTGACATCCTTCACAACCGTCGATCCGAGCAGACCCCACCATTCTTCACAAAGATAGGTTATGTTTTCCCTCTGCGCTACTCCAGATTGCGAAATGAACTGTAACCATCGATATCCTTCCATTATCACAAGCACCGTTGATCAAAACAGTCCGTACCGCTTTTCGTAATTCGAAATTGCTACTTCATCCTTGCTAGTTTGGGGATGCGAAATCGTTTTCAGCTGCAGATCTTCTTGGATCCCATTCTCAACTGTCGGATGCACTCGTTCTTTAAACTATTTTGAAAATCTGAAAGCACGGCTTTGGTCAGGCATGTTCACCGTGCGATATGGTTTGACGCTGTTGATCTACCATTTGATCAACCTCAGCCTTCAATCATGACTCCCCTTTAACGCCTCCAGCGCGCCCAACGTTTTCTTCTTATCCCCGCTTCTCCGATCCACAGAATGTTTTGCTGCTTTTGGCATTCATCACCGAAGCTGATTCCAAAGGTTGGGTGCTATCTTATGTGTGCCCTTATCCCCTTCTACGAATACTATGCTACCATCCCAATACTTCTCGATGAGGCTGAAGTACGCGAGTATCTCTTATGACCAAAATTTAACCGAGTGTTAACATGGGGGAAAAAATGACCTCTATAAACCCCCAAATCGTGGTTCTCTTCTGGCCATTCATTGAGAAATATAAAAATGGGTTCCCAACCATGTATAGATGAAGGAAAATAACAAAAAAACATGAAGGAAAACACCCAGCTTCCTCTGGTTGCGTGAGGAAATGAAAAACATGAATGAGGAATGGAATGGGCATGCATTTCTGGGTATTTACTTTCCTAATAAGAAAAAAAAAAAATTTCCAAAATGATGGCTTGCCCCAATATGAATTTGACTTCCATACTCTTCCATTCATAATGCATTAACTGCTCCAACCAACTTTTGGAAGAAATAAATGATTGGGTGCATAAGAAAAAATGGGTAATTGAGAGTTTGTGGGTTCTCTCATTAACATTTGGATCTACACTGTTGGCTCAAAGGTTTGAATAATTTCCCTCCCTATTCCTTTTGAAATCATCCCCCCATATCTTTGATGCATTGCATAGCTAGTTGTGGGTATTTTATTAAATTGCATATTTACATGATGTCACAATTTATATTGTTCCTGGCTAGCACAAAAACCATAGGTATCGATTTTAATTATCGATACATAAAACACTAAATTCATGGAGAGGCCTTGGCCTTGAGCTCCTCACCATCATTTAATAAGGCTATTTACATAATTTACAATTTTAATGCAATAGGGGTCAAAATCGAGATATTACACATCTTCGGATTCTTCACCAGAAAGAGGAAGCATTTTTGCAATTTCTTCCTCTACTAGTTTCAAATATTGAAGAGGTTCTTCGAAGCGAACACTTCTCTTGATGATTATATTTTTAGTTCTTATATTCAAGAGATTACATCCTTTTTATTCTTCAGCATACCCAATGAGGATTCACTCAACACTATGAGGTTGCAAAGACTTTCTTTTATCAAGTGGAATTCTAGCCAAAGAAGTGGAGCCAAAAACCTTGAGATTGGACACCTCAAGATTCTGACCAGTGTAAGATTCAAAAGGTGTTATCCCTTTGATGGATGAATGTGAAACCATTTTATGAATGTATGCAACAACAGTCATATCCTCAACCCAAATATTTACATCCAAATCCTTAGACTCAAGAATAAAGGTTTTCATTTTATTTAGTGCTCGGTATTTCCTTTTCGCAACACCATTCTGCTGAGGTGTGTAGGGAACAGTGTGATGGATCTTGATCCCATTTTACAAAAAAATTTACAGCAGCTATGATTTAATTTATTCAACTCCATTATCATATCTGAGATCTTTGATCTTACTCTGAGTAGCAGTCTCAATGGAAGCTTTAAAATCTATGATTTTTTCAAGAAATTCCGATTTCTTTTTGAGAAAGTAGACCCATGTAAATCTTGAAAGGTCCTCCATGAAGGTAAGAACATACCTTGAGCCACTAATTTAGGTTGTTGGAACTGTACCACTGATATCAGAATGGATCAACCCCAAAATACATGTAGCTCTGCTAGCTTTTCCGCTATCAAAATTATGCTCAGGATGCTTTCCAACTATGCATCCCTTGTAGATCCCTTTTGAGGATTTGATTGTTGGAAGGCCTTCCACCATGGAATCCTTTTGTAGCAGCTGAAAATATTTATATTCTAGGTTTCCAAACCTCTCATGCCACAGGCTTCTGACCTCATTCCCATGAGTTAGGAGGGCACTAGGATTTGAATCAGGAACAAAGTTGGAAAACTCATAGGTCTTATCAACATTATTTTCTTCCCCTACATCAATCAGTTTTCCCGTGGATACCTCAGATATCTCAACATCATTGGGGATGAATAAAACTCTTTTAAGAAAACTAGTTTGTTTCATTTGATGAACAAACAATTTTGAAGCTAAAGAGGGCACATATATAACATTTTTAAATATTCCATATTTTAGGTGGATAGTACCTTTTCCTTTTGATGAGACTTGAGAGTGATCTCCCATGTGGATGGAGATGCAACTATTGGAATCCACTAATGTGAAAGAATATTTGCATGAAACCATATGATTTGAAGCACCATAATCAATGAGGAGAGATCTAGCCTTCAAAACATTAGCCATGAGTGCATGTCCTCTTTCAGGTTGATTGTTCTGATCTATAGTATCTTTGTTCCTTGCACCTTTTGGAAGCGTAATGTTTTTTTTCTCAAGGAGAAGGGCCATATGATCAATTTTTCTCTTGATGCAATAGATTTCAGGATGAAATCCTCTAGCACAGTAAGATAAATTTTTATTCTCTTTGCCCCGTTGCTTATTTTTCATCGATCCTGAGGGCTCATCCAACTACAGGTTTTTCTCCTTCTGCTTGGGAGGGTCAAACTTAGTATTCTCTTTCTTTTGATTTCCTTTTTCATTCAAATATTTGGGTCCTCCAACAAAAAAATATTGATATTTGGAGTGTCTCAAGGATCCCATCTAAACAAGTTTATCATGCTCATTGGTAAGGGACTCAATGAATGCATTTAGGGTTGACATCTTCCAATTTGGAATTGTAATATTTCCAGTATGGAAGGTAGATACGAAGAAATAGTATTTTGGTCCTAGATTTGAAAGGATAGAAAGACTGAGTTGATAATATTTCTTGTCAACTTCACATTTCTTCAATTGGAGCACTATGTGCTTAAACTTAGCGAAGAATTCATTGATGGTCTCAAAGTTTCCCAGATTGAGAGAGATCGGTTCATTCTCCAACTGATAGTCTCTCAAATCATATTTCTTTCCAAAGAGTTTAGAAATTTTTTCCCACACTTCCTTGGGATTCTTCAATCTAGAGATATGGAAAAGAAGATCCTTAGAAATGGAGAGGCATAGGAAACCATATGCTTCATCTAGTTTGTTCCAATATTTTTCCTCCTCTATCACTGAATTTGCCTTTATATTCAACCCAAGGTGACTCTATAGAGTCCTTTGGAGCGTAAGGATATCTTAATATCCTCTTTCCACTTATGATAGTTGAAAGGAGTGAGAAGATTTCTTAAGGAGGAGTCCATTTTGAAGTTGTAGCAAATGCAATAAAAGTTCTTGAGATACCTGCAATAACACAAAACAAACAAAATAAGGTCGAACAACCTGCACTTTTTGGGTTTTCTTCACGCATGGATAGACTTCTTTGGATAGAATCCAGAGGGAGCAAGGCTATTTTTCCAGGACTTATGTGGAAAATTCTCCGCTTCTGATGCAAAGTTGGAATAATTTTGAGCAATTTTTCTTCATCTTCGTCCAATATCAATTGTAGCTTCTGTAGAATAGTTTCCTTTTCCTACCATGGCTTTGATACCATATAAAAGTGAGGCACAACAATCTAAGGACCAAGACAAAAACGTACTATATATTAAACATATCAATTTTACCTAAAGAAATGACATGAACATTGCAAAATACTTGGAGCTGTATATTTTCTTATCATTAATAATAATAATAGATTAGAATGAAATACATTGGCATAAATATCCATTCAATTAAAATCCAAAAGAGTTCATTTGAATTTGGTGCATGAGATTGGATTACTTGTCAGCTAACACCACTCGACAGGTCAGTTAACCACTTAACTCCAACATAATTGACTCTAACTGACTCAGAGGCAGTTTAGAACGAGTCTAAATGAATAGAACTCAACCACATGCCAACAAGTAGGTGAGGGAAACTATCTGAATTCAGTTAGTTGAGATGAACTGAACTGAGTCACTAAAAGTAGGTGGAGGCACCTTTAATCACTCTGGTTAACTGCATTTAACAAAAAATAGGTCAAATCATGAGGAAATCACCTTTAACACTCCATTTTAACTAAAAGGTAGGTGAAACAACCCCTAGTTAACCGAATGAGGAACATATGCCAATTAGTTCAACCCATATTTGCTACTTGATTGAAGGAGGAGGCCCAGTTAGGCTCCCTGATTGAAGGAGGAGATCCAGTTTGATGATGTAGTCACATGTTTGAGTCAAAAACTTAGGATAAGTGGTAAATTAGGCCAAATAAGACAAATAATGATGTGTGGTTGGAAAATGACTCCAACATTTCTCATTTATTTTCTAAACCCTTTTAGCTAAACCTCAAAGCCTATTCAATGTTAGAAAAAAAATAACAATTCTTCCCTTCCCTGTGGTTTAAAATCCTTTTTTCCATTATCATCCCTAATGTTAAAATAAATAAAATTGAATATTTTTTTTAATATCTTTCAACCACAATTCAAAATGAAAACCCTAGTGATAACAAAACACATGGTATAGGGATATATTTCAAGGGAAACCACGATCCAGGTAGGAGAGAGTAGAAACAAAGTAGGGGCATCGATGTAGAGACCAGAACATTTGAGATGCCACCATAACAGTGGCATACAGAACTAGATGTTGCAAGTATTGTTTTGATAGAGGGAGAAACATAGTAAATGAGTCAAATTATAATATGGTAGTGAGAAGTTTCATAAGAAAAAATAACCTAATGAATTGATACACATAAAAGGATGTACTCCTCAACTAGCATGAAAATCTACATGGAAAAGAGGTTGGCAATCAAATACTTGGATAGGATGGTGGGTGCATTGGCAGCTCCATGTAGAATTAGACATGAAAAAAAATGCATAGGTAAGATATTCAATGACACATAGAAAAATGGTGGAACCTAGGAAGAAGATAATCCATAGACCAGAACACACAAATCCCACACAATTCACAATGACTCCACAATTATGATAGGCACCAACAAAACAATCCTGAGTGCACAAATTGAGCTATAGGATGCATTGTATGAAACACACATGCTAGTTAGCAAAGAAAAAAATAACATGTGCACACTCTACTCATACAACACACCACTAATTCATAAAATACTAAGTAGTTGAGGCTGAGGAGGGTGGTTCTGATCGATAATTACTACACAAAAATAATGCATAGCCTCCATGTAGGGCATCTTTTCATAATCAAGATTCAAAGGAAGTAGATTGCAAGAGAGGAGACATGTTTGGAGTGAAGTTTTTGGTAATGGAGGATGCAAAAATATGATATCTAGTGCACATAAGAGATGTAGAAATATATCTCACACAAGTTAGCTATATCTCATGCAACATGTCAATCCTCGCGGTGGCTCTAGAGAGAAAGTTGAGAGCTTTTGAGTACTTTGGAGGCTTTAAATTATATTCCGAATCTAAGGGGAAATCAAAAGATTAAAATGACCCAGAAGAGGAGCCGATAAAAGATCCTAAGAGGGAGAAGTTGAGTTCCAGTACTAATATTCCTTCCTAGTCTCCCTTGAAGATGGAAGCGAAAGTATACATCAAGACATATCAATCTGAGATAGACACACTAAAATTGGATCATTGGTTGTATAAATTGGATGTTTATTTTAGCATCCATCAAATAGATAAGGATCGAAAGATCTCATTTCTCCAACTGAAGTTGGAGATCCATGCAATAGCTTGGTTATAAATCCACACAAAAAAACTTAGCCTGGAGGGTGATCCACCAATAAATAAGTGGGAGGACTTTAAAACCCTCATTAATACCCAATTCTACCCGATCAAGTATCTAGAGTACCAATGGATCTGTTGGTATTATATCAAACAAAGGCAGGGGCATAATGTACAAGAATACACCACTAAGTTCAAGAATATGGCTATCATGTTGGGTATCTCATCCAAGGACCCATACACACTCCTCAAGTGTCTAAGGGGCTTACATAAACACATACATAGGAAGGTTATGCTATTGGGTATCTAGAGTAGCAGTGGATCCATTTTTATTACATAAGGAAAAGGCAAGGGGAGAGTGTGCAATAATACACCACTAAGTCCAAGAATATGGCTATCATGTTGGGTATCTCACCCAAAGATCCATACACACTCCTCAAGTGTCTTGGGGGATTACATATACACATATACATGCAAGTGATTATGATTAATCCTAGGTAAATCAATGAATCATGTGTGCAATATTAATACCTGGAAAACATAGGCTAGAAGAAAGAAAAACCAAGTGGGTAAAAAAAAAATCAGCCAAGATGGTACCAAGTAGGGGAAGAAGAAGTGGAAAGGAAAGGAGAATAAGACTATAGACATGACACATTAGTTCAAGGATATGAAAAACCATTATAACCATTGTAATATCTATGGTCACACTGAATAAAAATGTATAAATCTACATCTAGAGCTAAAACTAAAGAATCACAAGAAGGATGCCAAGAATATGAACCTTATAGCCATGAATTAAAGCAAGGGGCTAGAAAGTAGCTTGGATGTGAACGTGAATATTATTTGTACCACAATGTAGAAGGAGGTGAATTTTATTTTCCTTCACCCCTAGGAATAGAAAGAGATGAAGAAACTCTTCCACATCAATATCCAGGTCAAGTAGACCAAGATCAGAGCTCTATTCGATTCTAGTTCATAAGAAAGCCTCATATCAGAGGATCCGGTACGTAAGCTTGGATTGGAAGTACATGATCATCCTAGTCCCTACTTATTGGGATGGGTAAATAAGGATGTAGAACTCAGAGGCACGAAACAATGAAAGGTTAAGTTTTACATAAGTTCAGAGTATGTTGATGAAGTGGAGGTAGATGTATCACCCCTGGATGTTTGTGGTGCAGTGTTAAGAATCTCGTACAGGTATATGAGGGATGCGATATTCATGAGGATAACCAACCAATATCGCTTGATGAAGGACGATAAATCCTTTATCATCAATGTGCACAAAGGTAAATTGGATATCTCTCTAGTAAGTGCCAACCAACTTGAAAAGTTGATTAGTTCAAGTAGAAATTTTGTATTTCTTTTCTTAAGACAAAATCAACAATATGGTAAATCACTAAAAGTGATGGAATCCCTAGAGGGATTTACCAAAGATTAGAAACATCAATTTGGGATTCTTTTGAAATCATACATATAATTATTCCAGGAGCATAAAGGGATTCCTCCTAAAATGGAGGTGGAGCACGAGATACAATTATTACTTGATTCTTAATTGTCAAACATCATACTCTAGAAACAGTTTGTCATAGAAATATATGAGGTGAAGAAAAAATTGCAACAATTGTTGGAGGAAGGCATATTGTTGGAATATTAGAAAATAACTAGAGGGGGGGCGATGAATTAGTATTGATAATTTTTAACAATTAAACCCACTTTTAATTAATTTGTTAACACACATGATTAACAAAAACACATAGAACACAAATTTATTGTTGAATCCCAATTGGGTAAACCACCAATATTTGGAGTTTGGGAATTATATTTGGACAAAAATATGTGCTTACTTGAGGCAAGTTTCTTAGCTAGGTCACTTTATGAAAACTGAGGTGGGAAGCCTTCGATACTGGATGCCCTAGTTCCTCCCGACAATAGTTGCAACAAAAAAATGAAACTTATCCAATTCAGAAACTAATACCACCAAACACCTTCAACTAGGAATCCCTAGTTCTCGCAGCTGCATAATTCCTTCTTTCAGAGAGGCTCTGATACCGTGTTATTTTTTCTTAAGATCTTATTAGATTATCGAGGATCTTTATTTGAAATAATAACGAGTACATCAAGATGCATAAGATATACAAGATACTCGAGACAAAGATTTTCATTAGAGAAACCATAAAGGTGAAAACCCCGCAAACTTCTTCAGAATAGTAAGATGATCAAAAGAAGTAATAAGAAGTATTCAGCAGCTATCTATATCTCCTCCTTTGACTGTCTCTTTCTCTCATGTGCACTTTAAAGTGTGTGAGGTGTGTATAAATTAGGGAGAGTTCCTCCCCATTTATACCATTTCAAGTCATTGACCAAATATATCATTCTAGCCTACATGTCATGTCACATGGAGCCCAATTATAATAGAGATACTACAAGTACATATTACATGATGTTACACTGGAGACTATTTCCCTGACTTACAACGAAGGTTGTACCTCAAGGTCTAGACACAATTTATACATCCCGTAAAGGGGTGACACACATCCCCAATGGGGGTACAACAACATACAATGATAATATACATCATAATATCTTCCGAAGTTACAAATACATTAAAATTCCCTCTTAAATAGGAAGGTATTCTCTCTCTACACAGTCATCAACACATCTGGTCAGGTCTTCATCACGGAGTCATAAAGTCTTCGTCATAGCTTCTTCCATCATATTCTAATAATTTGATCATCGTACCATACTATATTTCATAAGAATTTTCTACAACGCCAACCCTTTTTCATGTTGGATGTAGGTCTAGGCCTCTTCCAGGTCTTCATCTCATATTGTGAAATCCTTCTCATAGAATCTGTCCAGGATCTTCTTCACATTGCCACGAAAATATCCTGTGTCTTTTAACTTCATCGTGTCACATCCATATCTTCTATTTTGTCCTTCACAAGAGAAAACAACAAACAACTAAAGCATCTACGATTGACCCACGTTCTATTAAAGAACCGCCTAGATGCACCTCTTGTACCTCATGACCTTATCATATAAACATGGGAACTTCATATATCTCATATATATGGTAGGAATAATTATGACCCAAAAACCTGCTACACCAGGACCTTTTTATGTTCTTTTGGTCAACCTCAAGGAATTACATCTGAACAACCTACATCCGAGGTCTTTTTCGTTCAGATAACCTTTAAGACATATTACATCCAAGTAACCTGCATACCACACCAGGGCTCAGTATTTATACTCAGACAACCCATGAGACATACTACATTCAAATAACCTATGTACCACACTAGAGCTTAGTATTTACATTTGGATAACCCATCTCATTTCCTATGTGATATTATATGCTTTGTATTAGGAATGATTACATCCAAGGATAACCTGCGAGCTTCACCAGGATGTTACATCCAAGGATAACCTACAAGACTGATTACGTCTAAGAAACCTATGAACTTCACTGGGATTTTACGATCAAACAACCTTTCTTTATAGCTATGCTAGAACACATCAATCCCTCTTTTGAGGGATCTCAATTTGGATCACACTAAGTATTTCTCTGAAATACTCGAACTTCACTCTCGCGAGAGGCTTGGTTAACACATCAACTATTTGCTCCTCTATTCCCACATACTCGAGCTTCACTACTTTTCTCTGCACCATATCCCTCATATCATGGAACTTGATATTGATGTGCTTTGAATTGTCATGGAACACAGGGTTTTCCTTCAGCTTCACGCAACTCTGATTGTCACAAAATATGCAAGTCACATCAAACTGGAGATTAAATAAGTCAGACAATAGATTTCACAACCACACTACCTCGCAACTAGCCTAGAAAGAAACCACATTATCTGCCTCAGCTGTATTCAACACCACACATGATTTCTTCCTTCTGAACCAGGAGATCATGCCAAATCCCAAACTAAAGAAAGAACCTGAGGTGCTCTTCCTATCAATATTTTCTTAAGATTATAACAGTATCTTAATTGCATTTATCAATAGGATCACTAGAAGATAGACAAAGCACATAAAAATAACACAAGTAGTTTTCACCTGGGAAACCCAAATGGGAGAAAACCTAGCAAAATTCGTCTAGAGATAATAATTTTGAGATCAGAGTACAATGCAGAAAGAAAAGAAAAATATGAAAATTCTTTCCAAAGATTGAAACCCTGAAAACAATCTTCTTCTACAGTGTATGTGAACTACTCTCAGTTGCTGTGTAGCTGCACTCTCTCCCAGAAAACTGCGCAGTTCACTTTTGATGTTGTGTTGTTGTTGTGTGTCAAAATGAGGAGGGGTGCATCCTATTTATACTGTTTTCCCACTAAAAATTTAACTGGGTCCGACTTCACTTGGGGGAGCAATATAATTTTATATTTTAGAATTTTATTTTATTTCTTTTATTGTTGGATTTTCACACCAAGGTTTACATTGTTATTTCTAGGGTTTGTATGAATGATTACAACAAGTTCGAATCCCAAAGGAGGACAATAAGAATAACTTCCAAAATTTCACAAACTCCAACACTCCCTCTCAACAAGGAAGGTAATCTTTGGTCTTTATCAACATCATTATCATCTGGGTTTCATCTATACATCTATACTGTCTCCATCATCTCTAAATGTACTGAAGGTTGTATTTATGGATTTGTTCTATCTGGCTGTTTGAGAGAGAATATTTTTCCACAGGTATCCATCTCTACTACCGACGGAATACTTCCATGCCTGGCTAGATCTCCTGGATGAGCAAATGTGTATGACCATCTACTACATGTTTGTCTCATATTTCAATGGGGTACTCCCATACCTGACTCAGAACCTGGACGAGTAAATGTGCATGACCATCTACTTCCTGTTCATCTCATCTGTCGATGGGTTACTCCAATACCTAACTGAGAAACTAAACGAGTAAAGGTGTCTATGCAATCACACGACCATCTGCTACCCATCTAAATCATATTCCGATGGGATTTCTCCCATACCTGGCTAAGCACCTAAATGAGTAGAGGAACCTATGTGAACCTGACCATCTACTACATGTCTGTCTCATCTGCCAATTGGATTTCTCCCATACATGGCTGAAAACCTGGACGAGCATAGCTACCTGGGAAAAAGTATGGTAAATGTCTCTCATTCATCTCTCCCTCTCAAGGAGGGATACGTTCTCTTATACTCCAAGTCTTTCACAAAAGTACTCAAGCTTCATCCTAGGAATAAGCTTGGTCTGAACATATACAGTCTGGTCGTCTGTCGAAATATACCAGAATTTGACTACACCTTCTACACCATATCATGTATGAATTGATACCAAATCTCTTTGTGCTTCGAATTGTCGTGAAATACATGATTCACTGACATATTCACACAACTCTGGTTATCACAGTGAATCACGGTTGTCTTTTGAATATGGCCAAATAATCCTGCAAGAAGTTTATGAATCCAAACTGATTCTCTGACTATTGAACTAGCATCCATATACTCCGCCTCTGCAGTACTGAGAGCTATTGAGTTATGCTTCTTATTGTACTAGAAAATTATTGCAGAACTCAAACTGAAACAACATCTTGAAGTACTCTTCCTATCTATAGTGCATTCAGACCAATCTGAGTCTGTAAACTCTTGTTATCTCAAGTCACAATTTGAATTATATCTTAGATCATATACCATAGTTCCATGCAAGTATGTGAGCACATGTTTTGCAGCAGTCTGGTGAATTTTCCTCGGTTCACATGTGAACTAACTGAGGGAATTCACAACAAAACAAATATATGGTCTGGTTTTCGTTAGATACATCAAGGACCCAATCAATTGGTAATACATGGTGGAATCAATCAAATTTGAATCTGAAGTAGAATCTCTCAGCTTATTCAAATTTGTATCCATCGGAGTATCTATGGACTTGCATTCCAACATTTTGAATCTCTTCAGCATATCCATGGTGTAATTTCCTTGACCTAGGAAAATGTTCTTATGCCTTTATCATACTTCTAATCCCAAGAAGTAATGTATCAACAATGTAATTGAGAAATGTTATCTTGGCATCCATCTGATACAACTTCCATCCCATTGCTGAAGTAATAACAATGATCGATTTGATGGAAGTATATCGAGTCACAGGAGAAAATGTCTCATCATAATTGACTCCCACTTTCTGAGAGAACACTCTGGCAACAAATCTAGCCTTGTATTTTTCAATTCTCCTATCTTCTCCATGCAGAGCTTCATGCTTCTCTGCATTCTTCAAATCTGTTGTGCCCATCTGTGTCTTTTTTGGCTTACTGTCATATTTGTGGGAGCATCATCTGACTCAACTAGATCAATGGGACTAGTCAGTTCATTTATTTCTTCAGAATCCCTCTTAAGGTTTGGAGGGGAGATGATCTCATCTATTCATTGTCAACAATCTCCATATCTGATCCTCTTCCTTTTCATATATCCATTTCTTCTTCAAAGGTTACATCCCGACTGACTTCGATTTTCCTCGATCCTGGGATGTATATTCTGTAAGCCTTTGAAGACTTGCAATATCCCATGAATGTTCCCTTCTTTTCTGAAGGTTCAAACTTGGACACATGAATGTATATTGGAAAGTAATTATCCATCCTGGTGATGACCATGTTCATCAAGGATCCTTCAATTGTCTTGTTCAAGTCATGACAGCATTGTCGTCGGGTTTTTATCATGTATAATAGACTCGAATCCTTGTCTTTGAGGGATAAATCCCTTTGTATCTTAGAATTCGGTTGATTAAATCTTGTTTAAGCAACAAATAGACCGAGATTCCTAGAATATTTTTGCTTCTGATCACCAAATATCTGCATGAGATTATTTTGGGTCAGAGAATCATAATACATGCTTCTAGAGGCTTTCTTCTTCTGTTCCATCTGTATAACAATGGGATCACTTTTCCTTGTAGATCATGGAATTCCCTAAAAGTCAAATCTCGTCAGATGGTTAGCAATATTTCATAATAAATGTATTAACAAAATACTGTAGGCAACCTTTTATTTAATGCTTCGACACAACACATGTAAGGCCATTATCTGGATGCTTATGGTCTCCATTATAGCATACCATTAAGAGTATGTACTACAATAGTATGTTATAAATGAGTTGTCATCCTCGATGGGTTGTGCAACATGACATGCTATTTAACTACCTGAATTTAGAAATGTATATATGTGTAAAACATATTAAAAAACAACCAGATATAATCTACTAGAGCATGTAAAATTAAATACTTATCTTTTTTAGTTTTGTGGGTGGGCTCCCACTATCAAAGTCCATTGATATTCATATGCTTGCTTAGCGATCATCACAGTCTGTATCTTCATATAATTTCTTATAAGAATAACTTTGAACGATAATAATTCCTTAGATCCTTGTGAGGAGGGTCTTCTTCTACATCAGCAGTTGAAGCTTCATGCTTCCTTTTGTTTGAACTTCGACATCTATGGGAATAATGACCATATTTCTTTCACCTGTAGCACTATATCAAAGATAAGTCCTTCTCTTTTTTCTTCTGATCTGGGGGGGGACTCGATCTCTTATCTTTATTCTTGTGATTGAAGGACTTCCTTCCCCTTCCCTTTCCTTTCTTAGAATGAGATATGAAATATTGTTTCTCCTCAGGTTGAGTGCCATGAATTCTTTGGCGTGTTGTGATTCATGTTTCTTCATGAGTGCATTCTTCCCATAGCTTATCAAATTTGGGAAACTTGGTCTGACCACTTATAGTTTGGATGAAATAATCCCAATATGGTGGGAGGCCATTTAAGGTGGTCATAACAAGATCCTTTTCTTCAAGATTGTCTCCATTGGAATTTAGCTTGTCCCGGAGTTTGGTCATCCTCATGAAATATGAGGCAATATTTTTGGATTTCGTCATCTTCATATTCAACACTTTATTCCTCAATGTGAAAGTCAAATTGATATTATTGTGTTCAAATAGATTCTTTAAGGTTTTGAACATCCTCCTTTCTTTCATCTTTTCTGAGATATGAGGAGCCAAGTGGTCTCTAACTGAGTCCACCAAAGTCTTTCCTACTTTGGAATCATTCTTCCTCCAGCGAGGTTTGTCTTCTCTGGCTTCTGGTTTTGGGACCTTTTCATTTACACACTGTAATAGGTCATTTTTTTCTAGTAGGAGAAGAACCCTAGAATTCCAGGGGATGAATTCAGAAGGTCCTTCTAGACAATCTTCAACCTTCATGCTGATCATCTTAACTGTAGATATGGATCTGAAACCCTAGTAGAGACTAGGCCAAAACTAAAGGTTGGAGTTTTGGAAAACCAACTCCACAAATAAATGCTCCCTAGAGAGGTGAGTTGAGAAGTGGTATATTCGAGCCAAAACTATGGAGGGAGTAGGTAAAAAATGGAAACCCTAATTTTTGTTGTAGCTGTAGAATTAGGTCAAAATTGAAAATTCTTAGAATCATAATTTTTTTCACCAAAAGATGCACCCTCCTTAGAGCGAAATTTTGAATGCTCTTTTTCTACCAAAAGGTTGAGTGAAGATATTGAAAGATGAAACCCTAGTTTTGACAGGTTCTTGACATAGTTCCGACAATGGTTTCTTTTAGTACTGATCTGATACCATGTTAGATTTTCTTAAGATTATAGCAGTATATCTTAATTGCATTTATTAATAGGATTACTATAAGATAGACAAAGTACAAAACAATAACACAAGTATTTTTCACTTGGGAAACCCAAATGGGAGAAAACCCAGCAACCTTCATCTAGAGATAATAATTACGAGATTAGAGTACAATGAAGAAAGAAAAGAAAAAATATGGAAATGATTTCCAAATATTGAAACCTTGAAAATAGTCTTCTTCTACAGTGTATGCAAACTTTTCTGAGCTGATGTGTAGCTATACTCTCTCCTAGAAAACTGCGCACTTAACTTGTGATGTTGTGCTGCTGCTATGTGTCAAAATGAGGAGGGGTGCCTACTATTTATACTGTTTTCCCACTAAAAATTTAACTGGGGTCAACTTCACTTGGGGAAGAAATATGATTTTATATTTTATAATTTTATTTTATTTCTTTTATTGTTGGTTTTTCACCCGAAGGTTTACATTGTTCTTTCTAGTTTTTGTATGAATGATTACAAAAATTTAAAATCCTAAAGGAGGACAATAAGAATAGCTTCCGATCTTGCACAAACTCCAATAGCACTACCTGCCCAGTTTGAATCAACGTAGACGTGTAGGTTGATCTTCGATTTGCATCATATTTGAGCCCATAATCTACTATACATTTTAGGTACCTCAAAACATGCTTTATCGCTATCAGGTGAACCTGTCTTGATTCCATCATGAATTGAATCAGGGTGTTCACTGCAAAGCATATGTATGGTCTTGTATTCGTCAGATACATCAATGAGCCAATTATCTGACGATACATTGTGGCACCGACCTTCTTGGATGAAGCATCACTCATAATCTTCAAGTTAGATTCCATAGGTGTGGCCATAACCTTGCAGTCCAAAATTCCAAATCTTTTCAGATTCTCCACTGCATACGTACCTTTCCCAAGGAAGATTCCATCTTTACTCTTCCATGCCTCCATTCCTAAGAAGCAGTGCATCATACCTAGGTATTTCATCTCGAATTATGTAGCAAGTCTCCTTCTTGTATCTGTAATGAGTTCCTCATCGCTTGTTAGAAACAAGTCATCGACATATAACAGGAGTATCACTGGTATTTCGTCTTCCACGTTGAAGTATAGGTTGGAATCTTCTTTTCTCTTGGTAAATCCCAAGATCATTATGAATCTATCCATCTTTTCGTAGCATGTCCTTGATTCTTATTTCAACCCATACAAGGCCTTATTCAATTTGCACACATGGGTCTTCCTATCATGTGTCTCAAATCCCATTAGTTGTTCTATGTACAATTCCTCTTCGACTACACCATTCAAGAAAACTATATTGATATCCATTTGGTGTACTTTCCATTTCATAACTGCTACCAAATCAAGTATGGTCCTTATGGAAGTGTACCTTTCCAATGATGCAAATGTCTCTATATGGTCTATGCCTTATTTATGTGAGAATCCTCGTGCTATGAATATTGCCTTGTGTTTATCAATGCTTCCATCTGTAGCATGCTTGATCTTGTAGATCCACTTTGAATTCGCGACAAAATTCTTCTTCGGCCTCAGAATAACCTCCCATAAATCATACTTCATGATCAACTGATATTCCTCGATCATCGCATCCTTCCATTATTTCTTTTTTGTAGCCTCTTCATACATGGAAGGATCTTTATCAATGATGTCACACAACAGGTCTACATAGTTATTGTAGGGATTTTCTCTCTTTCTCTCTCTCTATGTATTCCTTTTGGAGCACCATACCTTTCAACTTCTCGTAAAAGCTCCCATGCCCATGTTGGTTTCCTCTTGTGGGAGTCCTTCTCAAGGAATGTATCTACCGGCTCTTGTGGTTCTATCATGTCATGATATTCAAGGTCTTCTGGAATTGCTTCTCCAATTTGCATGTCTCGAAATCTCATCTCTTTTGGTTCCTTGACTTCCTGGATAGGAGTCCTCCTGGATCTGAAGTATGCTGAGTCTTCATCAAAGTTTACATCTCTACTGATGTTTATCTTCTTGAATCTTGGGAAGTATATTCAGTAGGCCTTTGATGTATCACTATATCCTACAAGTACACCCTTCCTCCTAGAAGGAACGAGCTTGGTCCTTTTCTCCTTAGGGACATGTATCTACACCGAGAAACCAAATATTCTTAGATGGATGACTTCAGGTTTCACTCTTGAGAAAGCCTCTTCAGGAGTCTTATTGTCAAGTACTCGATGATGAGTACAGTTTTGTACATACACAGTGGTTCTTGTCACCTCCACCCAAAGTTACATAGGAAGATCCTAGTCAAGAAACATTGCTTTCACTGCTCCCATTATGGTTCGGTTCTTTCATTCCCTAATCCCATTTTGCTGAGGATTGTATGGAGTGTTCAACTCCCTCTTAATCCTAGATTATCTAAAGAGTTCCTTGAATTACTTCAAATTCAACTCATCACCATTATCTTACCATAGAATCTTAATATTCCTATCTGTCTGGTTCTCTACCAAGGCTTTATATTCCTTGAACTTGCTGAAAAATTCACTTTTATCTTTCAACAAATATATCCAAGTCTTACATGAGAAATCATCTATAAAGGACACATAGTACAAATACCCACTTAATGAGCTAGAATAAATGGGTCCATATACATCCTAGTGTGCTATATCCAATATTCCTTTTTCCTTTCTCTCATTGTTGGGAAATGTCTTCTTTGCATTCTTTCATTTTTGCACATCCTTTGCAAATTCCCTCATGCTTTTTCTGGATCTTTGGCAATCCTCAAATTGCCTTGCTTGCCATTGGTAGTGCTCTATAGTTCACATGTACAATCATTTTGTGTCATAGTTCATTTGGTTCAATTGACTCATGAACTAATGATTGTTCAGGATGTCCCTTCAACTTGTATAATCCTCTGTCTTCTTCTGCAATCAGTGTTGCTTCCTATATTGTCTTTCCTCTGGGCCACATCAGAACTTGGCCATAGAAAAATGAAACCTTAATTCCTTTTGCATCTAGTGCAGATATGGAGAGAATATTCTTCTTCAATCCTATAACATATAGCACATCCTTCATCGTTAAGGATTTCTCAGAGTCAAGCTTGTATGAAGCTTCGCCACTCCCTTTTATGGGGTATTGATAATCATCCCCAAGTTTCACCTTGTGAGGTGACTCATTTTCAGACATATTGAAGAATGATTACTTGTATCCCATCATGTGCTTGGAAGCTCCACTATCCATGAGCCAATCATTTCTTCAGTGTGTGATAGTGCCAGTAAGTGCTGAGATTAGCACATACTCTTGATCTAAATAAGTCTTCTCTCATTTGAATCTTTTTTTCTGTTGGTTCATCATCTTGAACAATATGAGCATGGTTTCTCCTTTTCTATATGGGAAAATATCTTTCCAAGTGTCTCTTTTCATCACAAGTATAACATCGAACATTGAAATATCTCTATTGGTCCTCTTTGGTTTCTTGTCTTTCTTCTTGTTGTGATGAAAGTTCTCCTTCTTCTTGAAGTTCTTCCTGGTGTATACTGCAAGAGATTGATTGTCAGTTGTTCACATCTTTTCTTCTCTTGTCACAATTATAGCTTCTTCTTGTGCACATTCTTCTCGAAGTCTGCTGAAATACATCAATTTTGTTCTTGCACAAATCCCTTGAATTAATGAGTCCCATGATCTAGCGAGACCATTCTAGGTAGTCACTACAATTTCTCCTTCTTCAAAATTTTCTTCAACTACTTCAAGTTGCTCTTTGATTTGAGAAACCCTTTTGAAGTAGGACTATATAGTCCCAGATTTCTATATCTTCACATTCTTCAGCTGGTTCCTCAAAGTGATCTTCCGATTGATGTTCTTTCCTTCGAACATATTTCTTAAGGCATCATATAATTCCTTCGGTGTCTTGAATGCATGCACATGGGGGATGAGGTGATCCTTGATAGAATATGAAATATTATCTTAGCCTTAGCCGTGATTCTCTTATGAGAATCCTTTACCTCATCTCCCTCTCGTTCTAGAACATCTCCAGAGATAAATTGATCCAAGTTATTTTCTTCAAGGATCAGGGAGATCCTGTACTTACATGCCTAGAAGTTATCATCCCCTCCAACCTTGTCCTCAATTTGAGTATGGTGAGTCATATTTTCAAAATGAAAACCTCAAATGGAATAGTAAATATTTGGATCTTACCTATTTGAGGTGTCCAACCAAGATCCAGAGCAGGATGACCTAGGGTTTGTCAGAGAAACCCTAAATTTCCAAACTTGGAGTTTGGGAATTCGTTTTGGACATAAATATGTGCCTCCTTGAGGCAATTTTCTTAGCTAGGACACTTTCTAAAACCTGAGGTGGGAAGCCTCCGATACTCGATTCCCTAGTTCCACCCAGTAGCAGTTGCAGCTAAAAATTGAAACTTCTCTGATTCAAAAACTGCTACCACCAAAAGATGTGCCCTAGTGAGGTGAGTTAGCCTAGCCCTATTTTCTTGATGATCTGTGGAGAGAACACATTCAACTAGGAAGCCCTATTTCCCATAGCTGTATAGTGCCTTCTTTCAAAGAGGCTCTGATACCATGTTATTTTTTCTTAAGTTCTGATTAGATCATCTAGGATCTTTATCTGAAAGAATAACAAGTACATCAATATGCATAAGATATTAAATATACACGAAACACACATATTTTCATCGGGGAAACCATAAAGGAGATATCCCACAAACTTATTCAGAATAGTAAGACGATCAAAAGTAGTAATAAGAAGTATTCAACAACTATCTCCGACTGCCTCTTTCTCTAATGTGCACTTGAGAGTGTGTGAGGCATGTATAAATTAGGGTGAGCATCTCCCTATTTATACCCTTTGAAGTCACTGACCAAATATAAAATTTGAGCCTACATTTCATCTCACACGGGGCCCACTTCTCTTAGAGAGTCTACAAGTACATATTACATGATGTTACACTGGGGACTATTGCCCTGACTTACAACAGAGGTTGTACCTCAAAGTCTAGACACAATTTAGACATCCCGTAAATATTAG
>LPNX010537403.1:4386-17653 GCA_001517045.1 Pseudotsuga menziesii | reverse complement strand
GGGGATGATGTCATCTACTAGAATGTAATTGGTTGATTTTTATAGTACATTTTGGTCCTTTTGAGGCCCATTTTTGACCTCAAATTCTCTCTAATGGGGGTAACACACATCCCTAATGGGGGTACAACAACATACAATGATAATATACATCAGAATATATTCTAAAGTTACAAATACATCAACACTTTGAAGTTTTTATAACATGAAAATGCAGGAAACATTTTAATTTCTTCAAGTATTGCTATAGGTCCAAAGTTTTCCTCAAAATAAATACCTTCCACTTGAGGAGATCATTTACATACTAACCTTTCTTTGTTTCTTATCACTTTTCCATTTTCATTATCTTGTTTTTGAAGACCCACTTGGTTCCTACAATTTTCTTGTTTGCAGGTCTTGGAACTAGTTTCCAAGTTTGGTTCTTCTCAATTTGATCCAACTCTTCATTCATGGATTTGATCCAATCATCATTTTTGCTAGCTTATGCAAATTTCTTAGGTTCAACCACGGTAGTAAGGCTTGTTCATTAAATAGTAGTTTCCTTCTTGTACCAACTCCAACATCTTTGTCACCTATGATTTTTGTCTCAGAATGACTCTTTTGTATTATCCTATATGGATCTTTTGTATCAGATATTGGAGAGCCTTCACCTCCACTTTCCCGCGAGTCTTCTTTTTCTACTCTTTCTTCTTCTTCTTCAAGAGCATCCTCCTCTTGTGAACTTTCTTATTTTTGTTTATCATCTATTTCTTCATCATCCTTTTCTTCAGCATCCTCACTCTCTTGGATTTTTATTCTTCTTGACTTAGTATCATCAACAGTTAAATTTTCACTTTCTATGATCTTGTGTGACTTTATATTTTAACATATGTATGCCCTTTTGGTGGAATAATATCCAAGAAATATTCCTTCATCCGTTCCATAGTCAAAATTTCCTATATTATCATCTTCTCTTTTAATGTAGAATTTACTTCCAAAGACTCTAAAATATTTAACTAAGGCTGGTCTTCCAAACCATAGCTCATAAGGAGTCTTGTCACTATTCACTCTTAGCTGTCCTCTATTTTGTATAGACAGTTGTATATACTTATTCTCTCCAATAGACATTATGAATTTTCTTCATTGACCATAGTTCTAGTTGCTTCCTAGACTGTCATGTCCTTTCTCTCATCTACTCCATTTTGCTGAGGAGTTTTTACTGTTGAAAAATGAAGCGTAAAAGCTTCTTTAACGGAGGTAAGTTCTCTAAAATGCACACAAGTAATATGAATCCCACATTTTGGTAAGTAATAATAAATATGGATAATAGATAAGATATGAATTACAATTGAGGGTCCGTTATTAATATTTTGGTGGAATACCCTTTCATTAATAGTCATGTATTTTTGGAAAGACATTATTAATTATGTGTGTGTGTGTGTTGATGTATTATTATTATTATTGTTTGTTGTTGTTATTTAAGTTTGTTACATTGTCTCTCTCTTAGAAAGGCTTTGTCCTAAAAGCCTTATAATGTGGTCGCATCATTCTTTGTGATGTCATAGCTAACGAAACATGTCGATACAATTTTTTTAGTGTAGAGCATAACTTCCGATATGTTGATGGATCAATCCATCCCAAATTGACTTGCTGCTGATTGTTGGGATTCCCTACTGATTTGTCTTTAGGAGCTATGATTACATTAGTACCATTATCTTTCAACAATTCCCACTTTCTAGGATACTCGTTTATATGGTTGGGGTGTCGATAGGGAATTTTCACAGTGTTATTTTATTTCACGAGCATCATATTTTGAGCATTGATATGTGTTGGACGTTGAATTTTTAATAAATTGACTTCTTTTCGAACCGTGATAAGGACTAGATTTGTATTTGATTCTTTTTGTAACGAATACTTATCATTCTTAAGGTTTCTTAACATTCCATCTTTCGATTTCTCATCATATTTAAGATTTGGAATATGTTCTATCAGATCTTGTTTATGATTCTTAAGGTGATTATTCTCTTTGATATTTTCTAATAGTTTCTTTTGAAGATCTTGATTGTCCTCTTCTAGCTTTTGATTGCATTGTGCCTTATCCTTTGCCTTATTTATTTGAAGAAACAACTTATGATCATGGTATCTTAGATGAGAGATCTCTTTTTCTTTGTCTATGATGACTTTATCAAATTCATTATGCATCTTATGTATCAATTTTTGATCTTCTTGTGAAAGCACCTTCGAGATGTCTTTAAAATCTTCAGTCGAAACAAATCCTGAACTTGACTTTATTGTAACATCCTAAAATGTGACTTTCTTCTTTTTGTAAGGAAATGTCAAGAAATTTTTCCTTGTGATGAACATGAAGGTAGCCAATGTATATAACCAATATGACCCTAGAATTATATCAACCCTGTCTTTCTCCAATGATACCACTGAAACAATATTGAAATGAGTTAGGACCTTGTAATCATCAACAGATAGTTCTAGGTTCTTAAGCTCATATTTCTCATCAGAAAGAATCATTTTATTGTCTATTATATTTGATTCTGAAAGCATTAATTGGTTTTCTATGTCAATGTTTATACAATTCTTCTTTGTTGTCGAGCAAATAACAATGCGAACAGACTTCTCTTGAATAAGCCCATAAGTTTTTAATATGGGGTGTGCATGTTTTTTAAAAGTTTGCAGGAATATTCCTTGTTTTTTGTCATGAGACTCCATTTTGTTATGCTTCTTATCCCAAGATATATCAAAGAAAGACATATTTTATCTTGTATAGTATATTTTACTTTTAAATAATTAATGTATTCCCCTAAAGACTTTTTGTAGATTGGATGGTTGGGAGGAATGATTGTTACCTTCCCCGCCTAAGTTCAAATCTCACTTACTTATTCGTAGCACTTATTATGCACTTTTATATTTTTTTTGCCCTTAAGTTTTGTAAAATGGTGTAGATTGGGTGGTTGGGAGGAATGATTGTTGCCTTCCCCACCTAGGTTCAAATCTCGTTTTTTTGTTTGTTGTTGGAGAATAAGCCCAAACCCACTTATTAAGAAACAACATGTGGTTTTATTTTTATCCCCCCTTTAATGCTTCTTTAATAGAGGTAAGTTCTCTAAAATTCCCACAGCTAATATGAATCCCACATGTTGGTAAGTAATAATAAATATGGATAATATAATATGAATCCCACATGTTGGTAAGTAATAATAAATATGGATAATATATAAGATATAAATTACAATTAAGGGTCCGTTATTTATATTTTGGCAGAATACCCTTTCATTAATAGTCATGTCTTTTCGGAAAGACATTATTATTATTATTATTATTATTATTATTATTATTATTATTATTATATATAGATGTTTTATTATTATTATTATTATTATTATTATTGTTTGTTGTTATTATTTAAGTTTGTTACAAAAACTACCTCTTGATTCCATGAATTTCAGAAAAGTCATTGAATTCATTTGAGCTGAACTCTCCACCATTATATGATATTAGGCATTTAATTTTGCAATTTGCTTGATTCTAAACAAGTGATTTGAAGGCTTTGAATTTTATAAAGGATTTTGATATTTATTTTTAAGACATGTCACCCAAGTCATCATTGTCTAATCATCGATTAATAACATAAAGTAATATTCACCTTGAAATGTTTTAATCCTTGTTGGTACAAAAAGATTAGTGTGAATGATTCCTAATGGCTGAGAGGTTGTATGCTCTTTGAACTTGAAGCTTGTTCTCATTTGTTTCCCATGAATATGGTCTCTACAAACATAATTTGGTGGTTTTATGATTTTTGGCATATTTGTTACAACTCCATTCTTACTAATTTTCACAAGATTGTCAAAGTTCAGGTGCCTGATCCTTCTATGCTATAGCAAAATTTCATAAATTTGACTCATATAACATTGCTTGGAGTTCTTACAACAGTCCCAACAAGTTTTCAAGAATCTTTTCTTCTGATATCACACTTCTTGGAATCGAATATACATATGTGTCCTTGATAACATGTTTGGATCACACTTAAAAGATTAGGTTTTAAGTTTTTTACAAGCAAAACATTTTCAGCTTTCATTTTGTCTCTAATAACTATTGTACCCTTCCCAATTATTTTAGAGGATAGATTATCTCCAAAAGTAACTTTTCCTTTTTTATTTCTTTTTAGGCCTATAAATTTATTTGGGTCTCCTATCCTGTGTTTTGAGCATCCACTTTACACATGCCACGGATTTTGTTTTTCTATAGCACATAGAGATAATGAACATTTCACATCATCCTTCTTCTTCCAAGCCTTCCTCTCCTCTTTCTCTTGATATTTTGAGTTGTTATCCATAGGAATCATTATTTTACAATTTCTAGCAATGTGTCCTTGATTACCACATTTGTAGCATTCTATACTTTGACTCTGTAGAGGAGCAAACGAATTATGGCTTCTTCCTTATCGATTTCTTTTAGTACCATTTTTATTATAGAAATAATTTTGTGATGTACTCCCTTTCTCATAGGAACCATTAGCTTACGGTTTCTAGCTATATGTCCAAAATTGTCACAGGTATAACAATTTCCCAAAAAGAGTTGCTGATGTCTACTTGTCATTTGTCTTCTAGGCATCATATATGTCCTTTGTAAGAGAGGAGTATATTTATTACTTTCTTCTATTTTAATTGGGCTCTTAAGTGCAACAACATAGCTTCTTTTATTTTCATCTTTGTTTGTGGAAAAGGAATGTCCTGGATTCTTTTCTTTGTCAAATCCTAATCCATATTTATCATTTGATGGTCTTTGGACACTTAATACTTCATCTAAAGTTTTTTAGTTGTTCTCAAATTTTGATTTGATAGTTTCTTCATCCACCTTCTTTCTAAGGCACACAATCTATTCTTCAAGCCTTTCAGATTCTTGTATTCTTCTTTTTAGCTGTTGTTCTAGATTTTTTAAGTCAGCAATAATTATTTCTGCATCATTATTTTTCTCTTCAAATTCCTCCATATGAGTTTTTGATTTTTTGTAAATCCTTTTATACTTCTCTTACTCTTTAAGAGAACTTACAAGTTCTACTTCGATATCTACCCCACCTTCAATTTTTTCTTCAGATATTTATCTCTCTAATCCCATTAATAGGACTTAAACATCTTCACTTATCTCTTCATCTTCACTGTCTTCCTTGGAATATAAGTTTTTCTTATTTTTCTTAAACTTCTTTTTGTACATGGTATTACTCTTTTGATCTTTCTTATGACATAAAGTTTCTTCATCATCACTATCCTCTTGTTTTGGTTAAGAACACTTATTGGAAAAAATTCCAATCCATCCACAGTTAAAACATTTCAAAGGTAGCTTTTCTTTGTATTTTCCAGTACCTTTCTCAAGTTTCTTGATGAAAAGAGCTTCTTCATCATCTATTGTCTCAAATTGGTTCTTGGATAAGGCTTTAAATGATTCTTCTTTCTTTAATGATCCATTTTGTCATGTTCTCATCTCATAGGTAGTGAATATCCCATGTAGTTCATCTATTGTCATAAGTTTAAGATTATCTCGTTCTTCTAGAGTGGACACCTTTGATTCATACTTCATTGGGAGGGTTCTTAGTAATTTTTTGACCAATTCTTTTTCCTTTATTTCTCCTCCAATACCTCTAATATCACTAACAATTTCATCTACTCTTAGAAGATATTGTGCAATATTTTTTTCTTCTTTCATACTGTAGTGAAGGATCCTGCTCTGATACCAATTGTTGGAATATTGGAAAATACTTAGACGGGGGGTGAATAAATATTGATAACTTTTAACAATTAAATCCACTTTTAATTTATTTATTAACACACATGATCAACAAAAACACACAGAACACAAATTTATCGTGGAAGCCCAATTCGGTAAACCACCAATGCTTCCTATTACTGCAAAATTATATTTACAAATAGTTTTTTCCTACTTCTATAGACAAGGACGGTACTACATCCTATTTACCAGCAAATACTAGAAGCACTATAGAATTTCAACCCAAAATCCGACGCCTTGCATGTCTGAAATCCGACACTTCTCTGTCTCATTTTCGACACATACACTTTTTTTTTGGCGTCGGTGGCATAACATCGGATCTTCGACTGTCGACTAATAAGGGTCAAATATTCGACAGACCATTGTGTCGCATATTCAACCATTATTCCTTCCGAAGTGCCAACCAAAATTTCATAAACCGTCGGAACTCTGACGTCCTTCGACCCTTGAAGCATCGGTCGTTCGACAAACAAAAGTGTCTGAGAAATGGCGGTGTCGTTGGTTTTTAATTCAGACAGTGTCGATAATCTAACACACTCCGACACTAGAAGAGTCGGCCTTCTGACGCAGTCTGACACTTAAACCATCATTCGTCCAACAAGAGGAAGCATCGGAGTCATGGCACGACTATCAGATGGGCTGACCGGAGTGTCAGAAGAACGTTGAAAAAGCGACGCCGATTGATGGATTTAAAAAAAAATTCCAAATATTTCACTTACGGACACATGGTTTCATGTACAAAGGTCACGTAATCCCATGCCCACATGTTCAGGTGCTGTTAGTGCCCAATTTCCTTGTCTATCATAGTTGTTTACATTAGTGATAGTACCCCAATGAACTTTCCCCATGAGATTGGTTGGTTGGATTCTACAATTTGCCCCATGAGGTTGGATAGTAAGAAATTCTCTTTGTTCATAGAAAGTAAGTCTTTATGTGAACATTTTATATAAACCAAGGGCCATACACAAAATATTTTGTTGGATCTCTTAGAAGCAGAAGAAGGGCCAGGTTAATCCAAGAGAAGCCCAACTTACCCACTTAGAAATTGCCTATGTGACTTGGATTTTGAGAGAGTCGGAGAAAGGTTGCTTGCAATCAAGTTTTCCTAGTTGAACAAAATGCAATGCTTCTCTGTGTGAGACTATTAGTTGGAAAGTGGAATGAAGCAGTCCCCATACACTGTCTGTGTCCCTAACCTCCATTTTGAGTTGACTAAAGTTCTAAAGGGTGGTATTTTATAACATGATTAAGATGAAATGGGTCAAAAGAATTGTGTTTATACTTCATGTGCATTGTGATAATTGTATAAGTATTTGCATAATTTTCTCCCTGTATAAGAAAGAGCTCTCATGCAAAGAGTGCTTTACATCCCCAATATTAATAAGTGATGATGGAGGACACTGAACCTATAGAGTCTCTAAACAGAGGGGACCAAAGGAAACAGCTAAGATAAAAAAAATAATAGAAATAAACTTGCCGACCAAGAGGCATTCAATACTTTTAGAATAGTCTAGCTTTGCTCAAGGAAGGGATATAGAATAATATTGAATCCTACAAATACATAACCACTTCATATAGCAAAGAGACAAAGAAACAACAGAGTATGTTACCTTAAATCATTATTAATAATGTACAGTAGATATTTAACTTCACTCTTGCAAATTCCAAACAACCAAGGTAAGCACAGATTGTTCTTGCTAAATCAAGTGGCTAGATAATAGAGGGGTCAAAATTTATAATGATGGTCAAAAACCTATCCTTGGTTGCAGAACAATGCAGGAATTTTAAGAGGTAGAGAAAAATTCTAAAGGATTCAAGAACACAGTATACATTGGGGCCCTGAGATGTCCACTCTGTGGATCAATACATTCATTGTAATACACTAAATAATAAACTCCTTTTCCAATCAAACATAGAATTGAGCGAAAATCCAGCAACAATCAGCAAGCATAAGATGCTAGTATATTAGATAAAAGAATTAACATACATCACTCATTTTCATTCCATGGTGCTTAGCCTGTTGTTCGACGAAAGGTCAATCAAAGAAATCTCCATTATACGTGACATAAATCCCAGCCTTAAATTCTTGCATGTGATTGAACCACCGCCTAAGAAGCTCTGTCTGGAAAACATAGCAAACTTCCAGGGGATCAATACTTGTTTTCAGAATTATAGTCTTAGGGTAAATAGTAAATGGCAGATATACCTCATTTGGCACATTTGCTACTTTGAAATTTTCTCCAAATTCTGGTTTTGGAGTGTACTCCAAGTCTTCAATGCCCCACCCCTACACACTCATGAAACAAATGAAAAAGGAATTGGAAAACTAAAGAAGAGCAACGATGTTCATAACAATCAATGAAACATCAATCTGCAAACAATAAAAATCCCAAAACATAGCTGAAAGAAATCCCAAAACAAAGGATAGGCTGACCAATGGGCATAAAACAATGCCAAGTGTTTTTACCTCTTGATTTTTAATAAGATAGCCCTGCCCATCCACCATGTGTGAAATCATCATTATCATGTCATATTCGGCATCAGGGAACTTGAAAGGAATCTTGGTTGTCTCTATATCAAAAGCACACACACAAACTTCAGCTCGTTGAAGAAGATCTGCCCTATTTTCCAAGGTAACCTTTGAAGAGTCCACTTTAACAGTGTACCATTGTCCACATCTTGCATCTGCAGGATTGCAAAATCCATAAACAAGTAAAGAATGAATGTTAGTTTTTCGGTATATAAAAACTAGTGCTGCAAAGGCTGTTGAATGTGGACTTATGATGTAGAGACAAGCCATTCTTTGTTCAAAAGCATCTTGAAAACATTGAATGTGGACTTATGATGTAGAGACAAGCCATTCTTTGTTCAAAAGCATCTAGAAAACATAAAATGAAGACATGAGCGTGTTGCGAAAATAAATGCATCCTGCTACAATTGACCAAGTATTCAAACAATCTATCTCCGAAGCTATCATGCCCAACCATTTATATAAACATGTTATATAACATCTATCATTTACTAATTCAATTCAAGTAACTGAGTTCTTTAAAATACTCAAGCAACATTAAATGACACTCAATTGCTTAATCTAATCAATGAATTTAAAATATAATGATCTAACATAAATTATGTAAGCAAAAAATTATAATTAGTAAGAATATATCACCTGATAAAACTTGGATAACCAAAAATACTATGTATATAATTCCATCGATCTAATCAAAACTCCATTTCTTGCCTCTTAACTATGGAAATGTTTCTCAACGCTATTTGCAACAAGTTCCAATGGAGGAGTCAAATAGCAATACTGAAAATTACATAGTAAAAATATATAAATAGATGTTTTTTAATGTATTCTTCCTTACCATTCATTGAGCTCCTCTCTATTTCGAGAATAATTTAATGTTCTCTACTAAACAGGACCAACCACATGAAGGTGGAAGCTCTTATGGCCCCTCCCCCCCCTCACATCACTCTCAACTCCCCAAACCCAATGCCTATACATGCAAATAACAATTTATTTCACTATTTCACAATGCAAATAACAATGCATCTACAATGAAAATTATTTCACTCAATAGTTGAAAAATGCTTTCATTAAATCATTCTTTATAACATTCATTAAACCATTCAATCATTCAATAGCTGAAAAAACCATTCATTAACTCATTCATTAAAACATTAATTTAGTCAATGGCAGAAAAAAAAAATCAGTAAAACATTCATTCATAAAACAGAGGAAAAAGCATTAATTTTTTTTTATAAATAAGAATTACTGAAAATTTGTTTAGTCACTTCCTTTTTACTTTTCTTCTCTTTAAATATTTAGTTAGAGTCCCATCTTTGGGAATTTGATCATCGGTATCCCTACTAGTTTGCTCAGAAGGTTGAACTTCAGGCGAGGGGCAATGAATTTCTGCAATAATGTCAAAATCTTTCATTAATATATTTATATTTTGATAAATACGAGTAATTCATTAAAAAAACATTACGAATGTGTGTTTTTACCTGCCATGTGCACATCAACATGTTCAACATTATCTCGTACTGGCCCAACCTGTTCCATGTTATGATCTGCAGCTACATGCTCTGTAGTTGAATTGTGTAGAATTAGAATTAATGTTCATCATCTACAATGGTCTATAAAAAACAATAGCACATTAATAAAGTCATTACCAGGATGAGAAGCATGATCTTCGTTTGGTTGGTCATGTACTTCATCCTCGACATGAACGGGATCGTTACTTTCCTGCACAAAAAGGAATAAATAATTTACATTAGTTTATTTATAAGGATCAAATTGCATGAGCATTAATAAATTATCATTAAACTATACATTTTTCACATACCTGGGCATCATATGGATCAGCAAAAGATCGTGCAGTATTCACAAACAAGCTTCTCCGGTGTTCAAAAACGGTGTCAAAGCCATGTTCGAAGCCAAGCTTCATGTAATACGTACTGAGAAATTCTTTGAACCGGTCGGCCTTCATATTTGCATGATGTCATTAATTTTAAAGCCTTTTGTTAGAACAAAACAAAAATAATAATATGTATGATATTTGGATGTGGATTTGGGTTTTGCGATACTTACATATCGGGCCACCGAGTTGGAGTAACCACCAGGCCCAAGCTTGTGTTGACCAATTTTTTCAATTCTTGCCTTTGTGACCTTAGATGTGTCCGAGAGCCTAATTAAGTTTTTAAATACATTAGTCTATGTACCAAAATTGATATAAAAACTAGTAATAATAAGGCTTGCCACTACATTTTGGAATGAATTGCATACCTCCCTGTTCCACCCGGTGGTATCTTTCCTGATTTTCTCAGGCCCTTCTCTTTTCCATATTCCACCAGGGCTTTCCACTCTATAGATGGAATCATTGGAGGGTGCTCCTTCCTAGGGTTCTTTTCTAGGTGAACCCTATATTGGTCTCGGACAATCTTTATATGTTTTCCAGCCTTCTATAGCACCTTCGATGTATCAAAGGTATCTTTTCCGAATAGACTAACCAAGCGATTAGTCAGATCATCCTTTAAAGCTTTTGGCTGCTTGTTCCCCATTGTGCGGATGGTGGGCCTGAAGATCTCCAAGGCCAAATCATATAGATGTTTATAAAATATATCATTTCCTGCAAAACATTATTGCCATCATTAGTGAACATTAGCAAAATATTATCGGTATATTAGACACAAACTATAAAAAAATAAATTGAACAATCTATAATGATCTGGAATCCTCTCTATCTTTATTGGAACTAGTTCTTCATTCACCAAAAATGTACACTTTATTGAACCAGTGCTAGTCACATGAGAAGATCTAGGAAATGCTTCCACATCTCTATCTAGCCCTGCATCCACCCCTTCTTCTACAGCATCTGTTGTGGGTGGGGCACCATCGACTTCACCCTCCGCTGCCCTCGGTGGTGTCGTAGAGCATGTTGCCGATTTTTCAGTGGACAATATGGGAGCAGTATGTGGTGTACGTGGGGTGGTTTGGTCACTGGGAACAACATTGCCTTGACCACCACTGATAATATCCATAGCACGCTGTAAATTAAACCCATTGTATTAAAATTTCAACAGCATATAAATCAAATATTATAATTTTTTTATAAATGAATTTTCATTTTTATTCGATAACTTGCGTCCATTTGTTTACGTTGCTGTAAAAACAATTGAAGCCTTTGTTCGATCCCTTCTGTTAGTGGAACTGCCAATGTCAGATGAACCAGTTGCTCATTTTTTTTTCCCTTGTCCTTCGTAGCACCCTCAATGGGTCTGCACACTCTCTAATTTCATTATCGCTCATCAACCGAGAGACCTCATTCTGTAAAGAGTTTTAAGACGCCATTTCATAAATGGAATCCCCTGTCTGCAATTGAAATATATATAAAATTGCTTAGTCTTTGAAAATATAGTTTGTACAAATAATTATATTAGGGATTACATCTAGGAGTACCTGATGCCTAGCCGAGGGCGTGGTATGATCAACAGATGGGGATTTACCTCGATCAGCCACCTGCAAAAAAAGTAGAGAACGTTATCACAATGAACGCAATATGTATAAGCTAACAAATACATATAAAAAAAAAGAAACACTATTCTACATGTTTTATATGTGTACATTTTTGAAGTATTTAGAATGTGGAATTACATTTAGATTAAATGGTTGCCTCGAGTCTCCAGTCGTCTGATCAACAGCTGGGGAGTTTCCCCGGTCAATCTGCAAAAAAGGTAGACAACATTACCATCATGAATGCATCCATAAAAATGAAAGAATACATAACAAAATAAACATAATGCGTCATGATAGACATGTTTACCATTTTAAAGTATTTGAAATGGAGAATTACATTCATGTTTGGTTGTTGCCCTGATGCTGTAGTCGGCTGATCAATAGCCGGTTGGATTCCCTGATCAACACTCTGCATGGAAAATCGATAATATTATATAAACGAACCTAATATACTAATGAAAATACATAACAACGTATCTGTATGTCCATCCTAAAATTTAATATTACATTGGCAATATCGATGTATACCTGCTGCCTTGACTCGGGTTGACAAACATCTACAGAGATGGAGGTGCCCCTTAGAGAACCCGGCATCAAAAACATACTAAAAGTTACATAAGGAAACATGAAATTAAGTAGATAATTTCAATTATATGCTAACAAAAATTCCTATAGATGTTAAAACAATTAATAAAAGGACTTATAAATTGTTTGTTGTACCAAAACCATAATAACATTGTTTGTATCTACATAGTTCAAATTGTAATCAATAAGCAGTTCTTCGCCAGCAGCTATTGATTTAATTGCACATACAAAGACATGATTTCCACGCGACTTGAATATGCAGTTGGGTTGCTTTAATGTAGACCCTGTTTGTGTACTGTTTATAAACCTCGCAATATTACCGGTTGCTTTTGGTCTTCCATCCATGTACATCGTTGCTCCTTTATTTTGAGCTTTGTCTTTCAGTTCTATATAATTCGCTGACAACCCATATCTACACATACTTCATGTATATTAGACCAGCCGCATCCAATCATTGTAGTTGTAACAGGGTCCAACATACTCCATCAATTATGTACATCTACCGTATCCAACCTTTATGTCGTCCATGCAAAACAAACCCAATCCATGCAATGAGGATGGTGCAATTCTATATATCCTCTCATTCACACAAAAATCAGTGTTTAATTTAGGAAGATCACTAGGCACCCATTGTTTCACTAGGTGTTGGTACCTTAAGGGCACGTTGATGTCTCCCACTGTCTCATCATCATAAAAACATGACCCCCCTCCTTGGAGAAACAAATTCATGCGTTTGTCAAATTTTCTTCTGATCTTCTGACATATAGTTGATCTAGCTCGTGTAGAACTACTGGATATCTCACTTTCCTCTAGCCTTCCCAAACTCCCTTCACTGGAGGAAGACAGGTTTGAAAAATACTTGTTTGGTTCTACTTGCACCGTGGCCAA
>LPNX010537370.1:0-15634 GCA_001517045.1 Pseudotsuga menziesii | reverse complement strand
GGGGGGGGGGGAGGGAAAGGGTTAGGGGGTTAGGGGTTTAATGTTTATTTTTATATTATATACAGTCATTGATCTGTAGAAAATATAGATTCTGATGGGGTGTTAGAATCCATGGATGAGTTTGAATAATTTCACATGAAACATTTTAGATGTTTTTTATTAGTATGATTTTTGTAATTGAAAATATAAAGGATCTTTTGATCATTTATATAAATAATTTGTTCTTGTAGGGTCTAATATATGATTTCATTATGAATCACAACATAATTTGTTTGATTTTAAATGGTTAGAGTTGTGAAATTATTTATTAAATATTTGTTTTTGTTTAATATGCAAGCATAAAAAAAGTTGTAATTTATCTCTTGAAGAAAAAAATATTTTCCCAATTTGGGGGTTGATTTCAATGTTTTTGTAAACAAGTATCTCATGTTTGGGCCATGGCACTATTTTTTACACCGAAAAAAAATGTGTATACTGGTATCAACACTTTTCTATTTGGGGGGTGTTTTTGGTGTTTTTTATGCAAAAATCATCATTTTTATGGCTAGAGGTCTCGTTCTTAGTATAAAGTTCTCGTTTCATAGTATAAGTGGTTTACAATGAAGTATATTTCCATTTATTGTATCCACTGACTCATCTTGATGGGATCCACTTCACCCACATAATATTTTCAGTGAACATTGGATTGTAGAGGAAATATGAATCTAAACACCTTGGTGAACATTCATTGAAGTTCCTAAATATGTATGCGACCATCTCTTTGTAAATTATTGTTGTGTATACATTTTCTAGTATCCTTCATCTATTGTGGTGAGCATGCAACTAATTTTCTCTACTAGTGAATGTTTGGTTTGGTATGGGTTCCATATGTTAATCAATGTATATTTCCCATAACATGTATTGTCACCCTTTACATATGAAAATATGTTGCATGTTTGAGTTGTGAAACTACCTTCAAAAGAGTTAAAGAGTTGAATGTGTTGTGTCAAAGGAAAGTGTGCTTACCATATTCATATTGACGTATCAAACTAGCTCACAATAGTCCAAAAGTGAAAATATTTTATCTTTTACTTAAATGACATACAAAAATTACCATGCTTAATATTTTTTATAAATAAATTTGTAGACTTGTGTTTTGTTACTTGTAACTAGCCTTTTGCACTTTTCAAAACTAAGCTTAATTTGAACTTTACTTGGGCACATTCTCAATTGAGATTGGCACCCTTCATTTTCTAAGTTGGAGTGTTTATTGATTGTATGTACAAGGGTGGATTTGCAATAAGGTATTTCTTTTCTAAGCGAGTCTTCACCTTCATTTTATCCAATCATAAACCAAGGAAATTATTTTACCCAATCGTGAGAAAATATTGTTGCATAATGTATTATGCTTACGTCTATTTAGTTATGTTTAAACCATCATTATCATCATCATCACCATCATCATCATCACCATCATCATTGAAATCATCATCATCATCATCATTATCATCATCATAATCTTCTTCATCATCATCATCGACATCATCATCACCATTTTCATCATCAACATCTTTGTCATCATCTTCATCATCATAATATTCATCATCATAATCATCATCATCATTAGCATCATCATCATCATCATCACCATCATCATCATTAGCATCATTGTCATCATCATCGTCATCATCATTGACATCATAATGATCATCATCATCATCATCATCATCATCGTCATCATCATCATCATCACCATCATCCTCATCATCATCATAATCCTCCTCATTGTCATCATCATTAGCATCATCATCATCATCACCATCATCATCATCATCATCGACATAATAATCATCATCATCATCATCATCATCATCATCATCATCACCATCATCATCATCATCGTCGTCATCATCATCATCATCATCATCATCATCATCATTGACCTGTGATCATCCTCACCATCATCCTCACCATCATCATCATCCTCCTCCTCCTCATCATTAGCATCATCAAAATCATCACCATCATCATCATCATCATCATCATCGACATCATCATCACCACAATCATCATTAGCATCATCATCATCATCATTTCCATCATCATCATCATCATCATCATTAACATCTTCATTGTCATCATCCTCATCATCATCATCATCATCATCATCATCATCATCATCATGTCCATGTGGCATTATGTCTAGTATATTTATCAAGATTGTTCCACCAATTAAAGAAGTCACCATAAAAATAAATACTTTCTCGAAAATGATGTTTTTCATGTTACTTTTCCATCCTCAACCATCCCATGTGATCAATTTCATTTTTATCTTTATCGCCTCTAAATTCTTAATTGAGGTCTAATAAAAACCCTCGTCTCCCAACCTCAAAATTCTAAAATTGATGATCCCAGATAGTGATTTTTTCTAGTATATTCTCTTGTGTTTACTCTTTTCAACAACTTTTCAATCACTTAAATTAAACCTTCTAGTCAAAAGTTATACTAATTTTAAAATGAGCACACCTTTTAAAACCTTGATTTGGAGATTGTATTGTTGGCCAACCTTGCACATAATGCAACTATAAAATTTTAAACTATGGTATCTTGGTATGCCTTCTCTTTAATGCCATAAGTTCCTTATCTACAATTCCACAAGTTTCTTATCTACAATGCCACAAGTTTAATCAAATTATGATAATCCAATTTAAGATATGGTGACTTACTCGAAACTTGTTTATTTTAGGCCTTCAGGGAGAGTGATATTGTACACCCTACCACATGTCCATTTTTTTGGATCTACTTCTTCAATTTGGATCCCTAACACTATTGTATTTCTTCTTTCCAATGAAACTAATTGAACTCAATTTGGAGTTCTCGAGAATCATACATGAATGTTTTAACACGATCACAAGTTTCATACTAGTTTATGACAACATTAACAATTTGACTATTTTCATGGACTTGTATCCTCAAAGATAATATAGGATGATATGGTATTATTCTATAGGGACTGACCCAACTTAACCAAAACAAATATATATTAACAAATATTGGCTCATTATGTATAATAACATCAATCATGTCTTTTCCCAGCATATAATGTTATTCAACTGGTATTATTCCTAAATTGTATTAACATTCAAAGGCTAATGTATCCATCCCTTTACAACAATAAAATTATGTTTATTAGACAAGGTTTATTACAAAGTGGCTAAGGTATTAGTGTTTTACAATTTAGGTGCTTGTATTTACACCTTTGGTTTACAATTTATTATATTGGTTTTTCATCATGCCATTTAATTCATGATACTGTTTAATTCATCATATTGGTTTTTCCTTTGTTCACAAAACAACGTTTTGAAGGCTTCATTTTCCATTTGCATCATGAGGAGGAGGATTTGGGGGTTCTGGATTCATTCCATACCTCCCCTCTGCTCAACCCATGCGATTTCAGAATGTATAGCTTGTTTTTCCCCTTCATTTTCCATTTGCATCATGAGGAGGAGGGTATGGGGGTTCTGGATTCATTCCATACCTCCCCTCTACTCGAGCCATGCGATTTCAGGATGTATATGTTCATTAAGGGTTTTTTTCCCACTTCATGATACCATGTTCAGTAATGGTTTTACTGCTTGCTATAGAACAAAGTGTTAACAAGGGTTCGGGTGTTCATATCATGGTCAACTCTCCTCAGGCTTGGTAGACTCTTGGCTTGGCTTCCATTCAAAATTTGTTTATATAATTGATTATTATCTACACATCCTATTATAAGAATTGTAATTTATTTTTGATTAAAACATTTGTGCTTCTTGCAGGGTTATCCCAAACTTGGGCATGGCTATGCCTCCTTCAACGATGTCTTATTCTTTCTCTTGGCTACTGCAAAACACGCTCAGATAGAAGGTGCTAAGAAATACAAAAAAGTCAGAACCCATCTTAGTTCCAACGCAATGGAAGCATAGAATATTTGGTGTCGTGTTCTATCCCAGTACTGGAACTCCAATCCCCCCTCGATTAACTAAAAACAATATTTCAAATAATGCTAAATATAAGTATCGGTCCTTTCTTTTTTATGGTTTAAAAGAAAGTTCAAGTTGAGGATCTGTGATTACCAGATTGAATTCGCAATTAGAAGCCATTATCTAGCCAGAATATATACTTTTCATGGAGTAACTGGTGTAAATTTGGGCTATTATTATTAAGCCAGGGAACTGTATCTACTATAACCTAAGTTAGAAAAACTGAACGGTTATAATATATTTCAACCCTCCCAGGGAGGCCTTTTAGATTTATCCACTGGAAATGTACCTTGAGTAATATAAGCACTTTAAATTTAAGATAGCATTACTGTAAATGCCTTGCCGAAATTGCATAAACAACCTTACCACTTAAAAAACACTGCATTAAACTGCCTCTTCCATGTTGCAATGAATTACCCTCTTCCTTGCTGCAATGCAATAAACCACTCTCATTCCTTACCACATTAAATATCCTCAGTATCTAAAATTGGAATTGTCATAGGTAAGTGTTTCCAGGACTTGGAGTTTGTCTGTTGTTGATATTTGAAGTGATACACCTTATTTTGTTAGGATTGAGTGAGTGACTATTTATTTCCAATTTTATAGTTTTTTTTATGATTTTTTGAAGACTCTTGGAAAAATTGAAACATTTCATTTCTGACAAGAAACCTTTCTAATTTCAAAATAAATTACCTGTTGATTCTGGTCATACAACCATTTTCAAAAACTACAAACATTTCTCATCTGACATTAATCATCACAGTAAAGCCTAAAGGGTGATTTTTGTGGCAATTTGACCAAAAATCAGTAATTCTTCATATTCTCACACAATTGGGATCCAGGATCATCTCTCTTGAGGCAATTCTGGTGTATTTGTCAATAATATTAATATTGCAACACAGTAAAATTTGTTATTAGTTAAAGTTATGCGTTAGTGAAATTAAAACCCGTGCACTGTACATCTTTCTTTGCCACCCAGGAAATTGTTTAGTTTAAAAATATAGTGTATGCTAATGCGGACTTGGTTGGTTAGTTGGTGAAGAGGGTGTATGTATTGTTACTCTCCCCAGGGACATGATCGCCCATTGTGATTCAACACACACACTCAACAAAGCCATTTAATGTGGTTGGTAGTAGGGGAAAGTCTTGGGCGACTCTGCTGGAATAAATACTCCCCAATTGCAGCTATTTATACAAAGGGTGGGTGCTCTTGTAGAATATGAGATGTATATGCTTCATTGTAATATCCCATATTGGACAGTGTCGTTTCTGTTGACCAGAAGCATTGAAAATAATATAATGTATAATTCTTTTTACAATTTTCATGATATGCTGTGACTAAACAGAATAACAACTAGGAATTAAAAGTTATAGGGTTGAGTAAATTAAAGCTTATGATCTATGGTCCGTTGTCACGCTGTCCCCATTACCATTAAGACATCAATGTCACTCTTTTTCCTTAAAAATTCTTTGTGTTTACTCTAAATAATTATTTTCCAATATCATATTTCCCTTGAGGACCACAGTACCCCTGAAGCCTCAACTAACCTGATCAAGAACATTTGAAGCTACATACACAAACACAAGCATATCACTATGATCTTGACAAATCATTAAATCAAAATACTAACTTATTAAATAAAAATATTAACTTATTAAAGAACATAATTGCTTGACCCCTGTGCCTTGGGTATCCCCATAACCAATATCTGGCCCTACATGTCAGCATATTTGGCCCTTGAATTTTTTATTGCAGAGTTTGGCTACCAAACTTCTTAACACGATTGCAATCCTCCAATTGTTGTTGATATATAGGTTTTTCAATTTTCTTTTAATGGAGAAATAACTATTAACTTCTTAAGTTCTACATACCTGTGCATTTGATTTGTTTCTCTTTTGAGGTTTGGTTTTGGTTTTGATTCAATAATGCAATATAACATAGTGTCAAGCACATCTTTGTTGTTATTTAGGATAACATATGTGATGAGAACTTATCAAGTTATGTCTGCAAATTTTCTTGAGTTGATAAGTTATAATATATTATTCAATTTTTGTTTATGTTTAAAATATTGTAATTTGTGTCATACCACACCCTTGATGCATAAAGTATCAACATTCCAAGGAAAGCGAGGGGGAAAAGGTGAAAAAATACAATCAGTCAATTTGATGTTTTCGAGCTCCACATGTTGTACCCATTAAGAGACAGTGTTGTTGTAGCTTTGTACATAAGATTTATTTGAACTATTGTCATGTATAGTTGTGTGGGGAGTATTATAAGAGCATTCAAGTATTTTTTTGCTTCCCCTACTCTAGTCTTTTCACAAGTTATGTTTTCCTTAGATGTTCTCGTATTTTGTGTGGGAGGCCATATGAACTTTTCTTTCTATCTTACTGATGTTTATTTCTTACTTCTATTTGTAAACTCTTGTTATATGGATTTAGTTTTTTTATTTTGGAAATTGCTTCTTTTATAATATGCATTATTTTATTTCAATTTTCTCTTCTTTCCAATGCTTTTTAGGTATTTTCCATAATTTCATGTTAACTTTGTAATCATGTAACTTCAAGTATCCCATTTGTGCAGTGGCCTTTTACTGTGTGATACTAGTGACACCCTTGTCTTTTAAGTCATTGTTTTTTTAGAATTGATGATGTTCAATTCCAAAATTGTAAAGAATGGGAATAAGGAACAGTTACTCATCCTAATTATACTAATACAAATGATACTCATAGTTGCTTAGAAACGAAAATTTTGACATAATACATGTTCTTGGTATTCTTAATCACCCCACATACAGAAATGAGAATCCACAAACAACCAAATATGGTACCATAAAATTGATATAATTTTTTAATGATGTACTCTTTGTTATAGTTTCATTCCCAAATGTATCAAGAAAATGGGTTCTAAAATATGGGACTCATCTCTGTGTATATCTTCTGTGTAGATTTGATCGGTACACATGGGATATTGCAATGATTTTGTATGGTTCTAAGATTCAACACTTTAATTGCATATGGATGTATGACATGATTGTGTACTTCTTGTACATATAATCATAATGCAGGACAAGAGACATTGGATATTATGGATGAATACTTATAGCACTTGTGTAATATTTTGCAATCCAAATATGGAGGCCCTGTATGGCATCAAGTCATGCATCGTTCAACCCCAACCATGTATTACCAAGCTTGTGTTCGTGACCCAAAGGTAGTTTTTTGTTTTGTTAAATTGTTCCAAATCTATTGCAATACTCGCGGTGTTTAAGCTTCTTTGTATTGCATGCAATTTGAATTCTCAACTTCCTTGACCTTTTAATTGATTTTTCCTTCACCATGCTACTACTGATATTTTGTAGGTTGGTCCTCCACAGTATCGAAGCAGAAAAGCATATGAGGATGTTTCACCTGAACTAATGAGATAATATTTTTGGGATGATGTGTTCTGTCTTAAGTGGGATGACATGCTTCTCTATTTAAATACTTTAGAAGAGTGCCTGTGAATACGAACGATGATTTTCCATTGGGTAAAAAAGGTGTGCAGTAGAGAATCGAAATTACTCTTGGTTTTCATGATGTTCTGTTTCGTTTTTTATATTTTAGTTGGTGTCAAATCTTGCAGTTTCCATTCTTTTGTAGTGATCGAGAGTATGTCATTGGTCATTGAATTCTGGAGTCTGGAAAGACATACTTCCATGTGAAAAAGGTATGGCTCTTCACTATTTGATAATTGATTTACTTTTAATTTATTGTAGTTGAGATTTTGGTGTAAATATATTGTATGAGATGCTTCATAGAGTGGTTGAAGGGGTACATCAAAGTTGGAGTTCTAGTTGAGAAGTTGTTAAAGAGATATGTTTCATTTTATGTGATCCCAATCAGCTTTAGGTAGTAACAAGGATATCATTTCTGTTTTATTTTCCTCATGTTCTAGGGTTTTTGGTCAAGGATTAAAAAATTCATTTTTCCTTAGTTCCTTGGTGCTTGAACAAATACAAGAAAAATTTGTGAAAATATTTCTATTCAAGGTCCCTGTTGCAGTTGCAACCTGAACCAATTCCTATTCATCATTATGTATATCCACCAGGTTGCATGATTGATTCTTTTATTAATATGATTTTTATTAAAGGGTATTTATAATTTTATTCTCAATCTTTGATTCGAAATAACACCATCTCTATTTAGTTGGAGCTCAGTCAAATGTTTTTGTTTGTTTCTGCACTTGTGTATATTTTTTTTTTGCAGTGGATGCTTTTAAATTTTCAATCAGCTGTAAATATCACAAATTAAATTTTATCCTTTTGTTTTCATTTCCATGCCCCAGTATTTCCAAAACTTAATCCAATTGAAGTTCCATTTCCCTATTAGGCATTATTATTAATACCAATTTTAGCTTCACCTATAAATGTTTCAGCAAATGTTTCATCGCTTGCTATGCATGCATACCAAAAACGTGATTGCAATTATGTGAATGCTCAAACGAAGCCTAGGTATTATTACCACCAATTTTAGGTGCACCTTCTACAAAGGTGAGTATAGTTTTGTCCAGAGGGTTGAATGTTTCATTCCTTTCCATGCCTACATGGAAAATAAAACCAAAAATGTAATGGAAGGTACATGCATGCTCAAGCGAAGGTTGGCCAGGTTTTTATCCAATGAGAATATATCTACAACCTTTTATGGACTCTTCCAAAAGATTGTAGTTTGTCTTGCAATTAGAGATTCATTTTTGTTTTTCAAGAAATATACAATATTTTCAAGTCAGTCAAAAGGTATAAAATTGCCACTTAGCTCACACAGATTAGGTTGAGAACTTTACATGAGTGTACAAGTCTAAATATTTTGTCAAGTTTTTAAGGAGCTTATAGTTCATGTTCCTTGCTTTTTGTCTTGAAATATCACCCTGCAAAAAAACTATTTTTTTCAGAGTGATCATGGGTATCCAACATAAAGCAGGAAATACCATTTCCTTTTTTTATTTTTTGAATGTATATTCGACTCGAGTTGGCTCCATCATAAAATTCATTGTTTTACTATTTTAATAAATTTCATAGGTGGGTTAATGTAGTAGGTCTGAACAAGAAATCTCTGAGTGCAACTCAAACTATGGAGGTTCTTTGGAAATTAATATTACATTATTACAATGGTAGGAATGCATGTTTCCTAAAAGGTATTCTCTTTGGCTGATGATTGATATAGACTAGTTATTATATTGGCATCACTGACAAATTCAAGCACAATTTTATGTGTTGGGATTTAAGTTATTAGATGACTAGTGGAAGAGATTTAAAACATATATCACTCCTGGATGATTTTACATTTAATGGAAATAGACAAACAACTTACCTTATTAATACTATGTTGAATTTAAAATTAATAGAAATATACAAACTACCCTAAGAAAACTACATTGACTAATGTCACATCGAGGACAACTGAAATAGTAGTATTTACCAAATACTAAAGAAAGTGACAATGCTAGTGAGAAGGGAGATTATAATTGAAGTGCTAAGAATAGTGTTTGCGGAGTCAACAATATTAGTGGGTTCAACGAGGAAAGCACTTGTTGCAGTAGTTTAAATAGTCAACCAGCCTTACAATGATTTAAGATGAGAATCCATACGAGCAGTTAAGACGAGAGATGGAATTGCAGGGTTGATGATTTTTAGACTGCTCAAGAGGTTAGTGTGTGGTGAAATAGTTAGTGTTTATCTAAATAGACATTGTTTATCTATATGAGTTGAGTAGTTTGAAATGAAACTATGCGATGATGGTGATGGAAAAATGTTCTCTGACAAGTGTGAAAGGGAAATTCTAGTCTCTGGATCATCCTTTTCATTGGAAAATATTCCATAACCAGACATGAGAAATTTTTTCTCTCAAAGAGTTTGTCTCTCTTTGTATTTCATTCAAGTATGGATAGAATGATTTGGAGAGCAAATCATTGCCCATCTATGTCATCTTCTTTCCATTTTGATAATGGCTGTAAATTAAAGTTTATAGGTAAATTGTTGCCCAACTTTTACAATATTTGTGCATCACATTTATATTGGAGTAAATTGAAGCGTATGGGTAAACAGTTGCCCAGTTTAACCATTATTTGTGCACTGCATTTCATGTTGAAGTAAATTGAAGTGAATGGGAAAAATCGTTAACCATATTGGGAAATTCTTTTGCATTGCATTTGAATTGGTGTAAATCAATTTTATGAGCATTTTTATAATGCATTTTGGTGCATTGAAGTTGAATTTATTTGATCTAGAGAAAATTGATTAAAATGGGGGAAGAATGGGTAAGAGATAGGAAACTGGAAAAGATGCTACCAAATAGTTTCGTAGAGACGCTGTAATAATCGATGAGGCGCTATTAGATTTTTTTATTGGTGATATTGCAACCTTAGAATTGCAAGATGCTTAGAAAGAAATTGAATGAAATAATTGTCCTCTTGGACCAATTTGGTCCATCAACTCACAAGAATTTTATCAACATGGTATAGTGTTTGACGCAATTTTTTTTGTTGATTATTTACATTATGGATGAATCATATACTGAATGTCAATGTGAAGTGTGAACCCTTCTTTTTTTTAAGGAAACCTATGATTTATCAATATTTGAGGAAACTTTTAGGTTAAGAAAATCAGGTTTTAAAGTTTCACATACAAAGAAAATCATTTTCCACTACCTGCCATCTTTGGAAGAAAATCGTTTCCCAATATCTAGAATATTTGTAAGAAAGGAGCTTGTTAATATAAATGTAGGGTGGGGAAAAATAGGTAATCAGAATATCTCATTTGTTACTGGTACACCAGTAAACCAAGTAATCATGATCTTTATGCAGAAAGTTTGGTGCATACATGTGTTTGATACTGATTTTAAATGTCCATTCTCTTCTTGAACATGTAATAAATTGGACATATTGAATTCCAATTATTTTTAGATAGTGAGAAAAATCATCTGTAAGACAATTCAACTTCTCATTTCTCATGTGTATTTTGCAGTATAGAGAGTTTTGTGAGATTTTCCAGCTACAATTGTAATGGTATATTTTACTTATGTCCTTCACTTTTTATGTTGCTCATGTTTTGTGCCAATATTTGTTGTATATTTACTTTTCCCTCTCTGTGCATGAAGAAGAAATAGATAGTTAAAGTTTTAATGAAAATGATTTCATGAGCCATGGATATTAGAGTTACCAATGTGTGTTCTAAGATGTCCTTTGGCCTAACTTGCTTGCTCTATCTTATATGACTTGTATTGCGTCCATTGTTAAATTAGTGCTGCATCATGGCCTTCTAGACAAACCAGTTTTCCATAATGATGTTATCAAGTGGAATATTTTTTCTCTGGTCCCCATGGAAGTACCACATGCAAGCACCTATGGGAACCAATGCCAATAGTGGACTGTACATGAAGGTGTCTAGAAAAGGCATGATTTGTCTTGATATCTCATTTTACCACATATATATTCACAATACTAGTCCCAATGCTATCCTTGGAGCATGCCTAGGTATTTCAAATGGAGGGATAATATATGTTGGGGTTTAGTTAAACATTTCAATTCTCAACATATAGTATAATTCTATACTGTTTGATTACGTTTGAAACTCCATTGACTATAAGCAAAAAATGGACTTCATCAAGGTTATCCTTAAGTTGATTTCTAACTTCCTTTTGTTTCAGTAGGAGGCCAGACTAGAAATTAAACAAATTGTAATTCCCAATGGGAAGCATGTAGAGCTCCTTCCAAGGTCTTCCAAAATTTCATCTCTTTAGATGACAGTTGTTGAGGGGAAAAAATTAGTTGTAGAAAAAGTGGGAGCATAATTAAATAAGAGACTGCAAATACTTCCACTGCATGGAAGCGTTACTTCATATTTAAATGGAACATAAGTGCAATAGAAAGCAATTAAAGATGACGATGTTCTTAAAATAATAGCTCAAACTATTGTCTCCGGGATACCTTTCTTACCATAATAGAAAAATATAGCTCTTGTTGTAAAATTTCAAATGCTATGGGTTTATGCATGTTGATGTAATTGTAACTTTAGAATGTATTCACTTGTATTTCTTATGTATTGTAACCCTATGTTTATTCCGGGATGTATTTGTAATGTAGTTGAGTCATGTCATGCCCCTATGTTCCTATCGGGAAGTTTCTATAATGTAAACAAGTCATGCCAAGTCAAGGTGGTTAACTCTCCTATTGTCTAAGGGTTAAAGTCCCTGTAGTTCCGGGCCACTACGGTTATTAGAATCACTTAGTGAAGTCAGTCGTAGTTGGGTTTAGTCATGTCAGGAATTAGTATAAATAGAGAGCTAGCCTCTCTATTTATCACACACTCACTCACACTTAGTTGTAGCACAAAGCTAAGAAAGAGAAAGACACTGGGGGAAGGAAGAAAGAGGTTACTGCTATCGAGATATCATCTTAATGTATTTGGGTTTCACTTTGGTGCTAATTCTATCTCTGAGGACATTGCGGGGTTTTCTCCATTTATGGTTTCCCCAAGGAAAAACACTATGTTCATTGTCTCTTTTGTTTGATTGCTGTGCTTGTTGTTCTCTCAGTGTTATCATCAGATCTGCTCCAACAAAATTTCAATTTTTGGCAGCATCCAAATGTCAAAGTGACCACTCAGGTTTCAGTTTGAATACCAAGATCAGATAGAAAATCAATCATTATGGCACTCATGTGGAAGAAAAGTTTACAATTTGTGTGTTTGATGAATTTGTAGAAAAGGAAAAAGCACGGTGCCTTAGTCATGTTGTTGCTGATAGCTTTAGAAAAGGTGTTGAGCAAGTTCCTCAGTGGATGATAGAGCAAGCTACTTTTAGTGATTTGGGACTTTGCCTGCAGTGGCTTAATATTTTTGCTGCTAAAGTTGCACAATACTGCCCGTTCTTCAAATCTTTTGTGATAATGGTGGATGATGCAAAGGACCACCTGGTCAGAAAATGCCTTGAAACTATTTGGGAAGAGTTGAAGTCCATCTTTTCTAGAATGTTAAACCCCGAGTTGTTACTGTGATTTTCTACCAAGTCAATAGATTTATTTCCCTTGAATGATCAAGTGAACCCTGTTGTAAAGCGGTTGAGACAGTTAATCAAGAACTTTTCAATACTTAGATGTGCAATGTGGCAGTGGAAGACAAAGAATGAAACAAATGATGTGTCTCTTAAGTACCAGCATCTTAAAAAGGGCCTTGGATCAGTTCCTGGGGAACTTTATGATGAGTTACATTCTGTCTTGGACAGTCTGAGGTTGATAGAAAAAGAGTTTCTTATAATGTGTGTAAATGTAGTGTGTGATGAGAAAGCTGACGAACTCTTCACAAGGGTACAGGAATGCCATGTGGAATTTTGGACAGCAGTTAATAGTCCCATGTTTGATTCTGATATATTGTTAATATGTTGCCAGAGGATGAAAAATTAACCAGGAGTAGTTTAACAAAATTCTGCGTTATATTAAGGTTGGAAGAGAGAAGGGTATATATAGTCTCCAAAATTACTTACAGGTTAAAGCCGTTGTCTCTCCTTTGAAACTATTCTCGCTTCAGGCTCATGTGATATTGTACATGACAGATTTAGTCATTATTAGACCATCAATTTTTATTTCAAGTCCCCTACATCTATTCATTTTAAGAGGCATCTGTTTCAGACCATGCAAAAAATCTTGCTTCAAGAATAAGGGGAAATTTGACAAATTCATTGAAATCTCTTGGTGTAGAAATTTTGACAGGTGTTGGAACTGTCTTGGGCCCACAACAGGTAAAATATGGTAAAATTGGATTCCTTGATAAGATAGTGACTACCAAGAATGTTATTATTGCCACAATATCTGTTCCTTTTGTGCCCCCGGGAATTGAAATTGATGGCAAGACTGTATTTACCAGCGACCATGCATTGAAGTTGGAGTGGGTACGAGATTGGATAGCTATAATAGGGAGCCCTTAAAATTTACAAGGGTGTAGTAAGTCTGAATTCATCAGTGTGGGGATCGCGACAAATATGCATGGAAAAAATAATGAATTTGGGTTTATTGAACAAGCGTGGTGGTTCTTCTAAATTTCGGGGGAAGGCTTACGATGGCAGTTTGGAGTCTTAGGAAACAACATCTGGAAAATATTCTGGAACAATATTGCCATATGTTGGTGTTGCATGTTTGGGATCCATTTTATTTTTGTTATCATCTTGGTGTAGTAAATGGAGCACTTGAATATCTTGTGAAGGATCTTTGACCTACCGACAATAATGTTTTACAAGGATGGGTGGTTAGCACAACACTTGCAGGTGGCACTGTTGGATCATTTACTGGAGGTGCATTGGCTGATAAACTTGGCAGGAGGAGGACATTTCAACTGGATGCCATGTACCTTTTGTTATTGGTGCTTTTCTAAGTGCCACAACACAAAATGTGCAAGAAATGATTATTAGTCGGTTACTTGCTGGTATTGGTATTGGCATCTCTTCCGATTCGGTGCCACTTTATATTTCAGATGGCTATATAGGGCTTGAGTTCAATGATGTGTACACTGCACTTGGGAGTGAGGTCACATTTGTTGAAGCCCTAAATCAGCTTATGCTTGGTTTTGATCTTGAGATTGGAAAGCTAGCCCAAAGGGTTTTGATTAACCCACAAAAAATTGATAATTACACTGGTGTTCTTGCAAAAAAGATAACTCTATTGAAGGATGGGAAACCTGTGACTATAGAGCTTGTTGATGCGGACAAAAAGGAGCCAAGGGATACTCTGGAGGTAGATGCAACAGTTATTTCTATAGGACGAGCACCCTTTACAAAAGGCCTTGGCCTTGGGAATATTAATGTAGTTACTCAAAGAGGTTATGTCCTGGTTGCTGAGCATATGCAAGTTATTGATGCAAATGGAAGTACAGTTCCTCATGTATATTGAATTGGATATGCAAATGGGAAATTGATGCTTGCTCATACTGCTAGTGCAAAAGGCATCTCAGTCATTGAGCAGATTTCTAGGAGGGACAACTTCCTTAACCACTTGAGTATTCCAGCAGCTTGCTTCACGCATCCAGAGATTAGTATGGTTGGCTTGACAAGGCCACAAGCAAGGGAAAAAGGCCTAGAGTAAGGAGGAGAACTAAGATGCTGAGTTTTCCAGGTTGCAAAAGCGGTCCTAGGTTTTTAGTGATTTAACTATATTGGCAGAAGCTTCTAAAAGTATTTAGATTTAGAATTGTAATTTGCTTTTAAAAGCAATTCTGTTTGTTGATAGATGTCTCTTTTATTTTACACTTGTACTTAAAAACTGTTTAAAGGGGATTGACTTCTCTATTTTTGAAAGGGCTCGATTCATAGAAGTAGGATCTTATAGTTATCTTAGAGAAGAAGCTATTTTGTATTTAAGAATAGCCACTAGATGAAAAAGGGGGTGGCAATTGGAGTGATGGAGATCCAGTTATGATAACATTCTGTATGACATGAATTACGCTACATCTTCAATACACGTTCTTCTTTGATATGAGTATGATTATGATTTGACTGTGTATCTGATGAATTGTGTTTCTTATGATTTATCCTGTATATGGTCAATTGAATCCCATTACATGATTCTTATGGTGAAATACAATTATCTTTTAAACTTTTAAAAATAGAGT
>LPNX010537364.1:895639-918914 GCA_001517045.1 Pseudotsuga menziesii | reverse complement strand
GATATAAAGTGGTCCAAAGGGGCTAATGAGTCTGCAGTGGGACAAGGGAAGGCCATACAATGTGTGATTCACCTAGTGTGGTGAAATCCGCTATAACAGTACTCTAGTAATCTATATTAAGGAATTTTTTCTAGGTTTTCTTCCCCTTGTGGGTTTCCCAAGATAAAGTGTTGTGTACCTTGTGATTGTGTATCTTTCATAGATCCTCTTTATGTTGTTATTGTGAAAATGTATTAAATTCTCATAAAATTAAGAATTAAGTTGTAACAACATATAAAATTAACATGGTTCCACCTATAGATATTGTATTAAATGATATCGTTACTCATGGACACATAAGTAGATAAAATCCCACCCCCGTCTCCTCCTAAAAGAAATAAGCATTTAGGGATAGCTTAAGTGGTTGAGTGCTATGTAATGAAAGTACAAGGTCTCAGGGTCAAATCCATAAGTGGATATGCAAGGTCCTCTATGAAAATATGATTCACTACAATATCTAGGAGTTAACAGAATCTTCACAATTCAAGAATTTCACAAAATATGAAGAAAACAATGAAAAAGAGAAAAATTAACACATGGATATGGTGCCAATAACTGAGTTTCTTATTACTATCCAACATGTAAATATGTATGGAACATGAATATATTATAATAGGATAAAATTTTTATCCTTTGGAGGCAAATTGGTGGCATACATGTGGCAGGCTTAGATTGGACCTCAAACCCTCCTAGGTTGACCAATGACCTCCCAAACCACCTCAAATGGTCACAAATGGCCATGTGAACATGAGATAAGCATGATAGATCATAAATAACAGAAATATAGGTGTGCTAGAGTGCATGGGTGAGTGGGAGTGGCTCTAGGAAACATTTAATGGTCCAAAAGAGCCAAAAACACTCAAATACAATGCATGGATGCCTTTTGTCAAACCAGTTCCATGTTTTAAGGAGTGGGAGAACCCCAAGGAAAAAAATTCCATTGATGAGGGAGCATGAGCTCCTGAATAATTTAATTTGAGCTCTTGGGTGTAGTTATTAGTCCAAAACCTCCAAATACCTTAGGATACCAACATGACCAAGGTTTGGACTATACAACATGAGTGAAAAACAAGTGAAGGTGTGTCCTAGGTGGTATCTGACCATGGTACTAGGTGGTATGATGCTCTAACACCCCCCTATTAAGGTTGAATTAGTGTAACCATATCAAAATTTGAGGCCTTGGAAACTAAGTCTCAAGTCACCTCTTACAAAAATTTATGTGTCCATATAACCAAGGTAAAAAGGAAAACCACATGGGAACAAAAACTCCCCTCTAAAATGGAAATGGAGAAAAATATGAAAGTGAATATCATTATTCAGAATTTGTCACCCACTCCAGGGAGTGACCTCATATATTTGAATGTCTTCTCTATGAATATCTTGGTTAAGATGTCAGTAGTTTTCTCTGCATATGGGAAATACTGCAATGAGATCACCTGCTCATGCACCAAGATCCCGATGTAGTGCATGCGTATCTCAATGTGCTTGATCCTATGTCTCTGTACTAGATATGTGGATATCTTGATTTCACTTTCATTGTCACACAAAATGACAGTGGATGAATCAAATGAAAAACCAAGTTCTCCAAGAATGCCTTGCAACCACACACATTGTGTCGTTGTCTTCACTGCTCCTTTGTACTCGGCCTCAGCTGATGAAAGGGATATAGTGTATTTTTTATTACTTTAACAACATATGGGACCATGTGCAAGCATGAATACATAGCATGAAGTGTAATTTCTATCAATTGACTATCCATCCCAATCAGAATCAGTAAATCCAACCAGTTCTAGTGGAGAACTAGTAGCATAGTGTATCCCGAAGTGATTGATTCCTTGCACATAATGAAAGATCCTTTTAGAAACCTTCCAATGGATCTCATGATTATCCTTCATATATATTTTCAAAAACACCTATTGCATAAGCCAAATCAGTTCAATAGTGTGCGAGATACAACAAGCTCCCAAATAGTTGTCTATACAATGAGTTGTCCACCAATGGAGATGAACCAAAATCACATAGTTTAACTCCTGAAAGGAAGGGAAACTTGGTTACCTTAGATTCAGCCATTTTGAAATTAAATAACAGTTCTGAAAAATAATTTTATTGGATGAACTCAATACCTGCACCATATTGCTCAATCTCTAAGCCAAGAAATTGTTTCAACAATCCAAGGTCAGTCATTGAAAACACATTGTGCAATGAAGATTAATTGAGCCTATATCAACAATGCAACTTCTAGTTATAAAAATATCATAAAAATACATTAATATGATATTAATATATTCATATAAATGCTTCATATATACATTAGTATCATATTTGCATATTTCAAATCCTAGTGAGAGAAGAAAGTTGTCCATCTTGGCATACCAAGCCCTACGGGATTGCATGAGGCCACATAGAGACTTATTCAACCTAAAAAAAAGAGAAGGATCATGAATGAAACATTCAATATGCTGCATATAAATCTCCTTATTAAATTCACCATGAATAAAATAACTCTTCATATCCATGTGGTGCACCTCCCATCACTTAGATGCAACAATGGCCAAAACTATCCTGATCGAGTCCATCGTTGCAACTGGTGCAAATGTATTTGTATGGTCCACTCCATGGAATTGAGAGAATAATTTGGAAACCAAAATATCATTATAATTCATATATGAACCATTAGCAACCATCTTGGTTCTGTAAACCCACTTACACTACACTAGTTTCCTCTTGGAAGGTAGAGGAACCAACTCCCAAGTTTCATTATCTTACAAAGACTTGAACTCTTCTTGCATGGAAATTTTCCATATTGGATCATGTGATGCTTCCTAATAAGAATAAATTGATAAAATCCAACCACCATAAATCACCTATCTAGAATATTCGAATCACAGGTGGAGAAAGAATTGTGAAACTAAGATCTAGTCTTCCTATAGTCTAGTGGATCTTCGGCAAGATCACCAGTTGCTTGTATGGTTTTCTCATCCCATTTTGGCCTTATGGGTGAGTCATTATATGCATTCATTTCATCATATTCATATTCCATATCATAATCATAAAAATCATAGAGAGAATCATCACTTATGTCATCATTGAGTGGAGGGTGTGAGCAATCCCCCTTAACTAGTTCGATCTCTTGCATGGGCTCTTCTTCAAACTGTACACTTATCTCAATGAAAGTTTTATGAAATTAGGGATCAAATATCTGGTATCCCTTTGAATATTGATAATATCCAACCATTACATACCCCTTTAAAAGAGGTTGCAAGGCCTTTCTCTTCTTAGGAGGAATTCTAGCTCAAGCCTTTGAGACAAAAACCATGAAATGAGAAACATTGGGCTTATGACCACTCCAAGCCTCAAATGGAGTTTTATCTTCCAATTATTTGTGTGGAACTCAGTTATGAACATATGAAACACAATTTATGGATTCATCCCATAGCTTAGGAGACAATTACTTAGCCTCCAACATGCATGTGGCAACCATTTTGTTGTGGTTTGTAAGGCACAAAATGTTCCATTTGAATGCCATTTTCCTCACATATCTGTTGTAGGTTCTTATTGAAACATTCCTGTCCATTATCAGTCCTAAATACCTTGATATTATTCCCACTCAAGTTCTCAATGAAAGCCTTGAAAATTTTGAAGATCTCAAACACTTCAGATTTTTGCTTGAGAAAATACACCTAACAATACCTTGAGAAATAATCTATGAATGTTAAGAAATACCTTGAGTTTCCATAGGAGGGTGTGGAAATATGTCTTATTATATATGAATGGATCAAATCAACCACTTGGAAATCCATTCTTTCCTTTCCCTTGTCATACTTGTGCTCTACATGCTTCCCAACAATGCATCCCTTGCATGTGCCTTTGGAAAACGTGATGCTTGGAATCTCTTCAACCATGTTTTCTTTGCTCAAAGATTGAATATATTTGTAGTTGAGGTGTCCAAACCTATCATGCCATATCTTGCTGGTCTCAATGGAATGTGATAGGATCACATTCCTGTAAAAGCAAGGAAGAAAGCGTGAAAAGTTGTACATCCTTTACTCATGATATGCAATACCCATTGCAACAACTTGTCCTATAGAAATTTCTGAAATATCCACATCATATTGAGTGAATGTCACTCTCTTTTATGAAACTATATGTTTCATTTGATATACTGAGATTAGGTTAGCTGCAATATCATGCACATACAACACATTGTTGAAGTACCCATTGTCAAGGTTGATCTTGCCAATCCCTTTGGATGGGATATTAGAGTCATCACCCATTAGGATGGATGGACCATTGTATGGATGTAGGGTCGAGAAGGATTATTGAAATAAATCCATGTTCATTAAGGAACCTGAATCTATGAAGAAGGAGGAACATCCAGAAGATTAAACAACTAGTGCATGGCATCTATCCTTGTTATTAGAATTCAAACCTCCCTCTTTCTTCCGTGCACCACCTGGAAGAGGAATGTTTTTATTCTCAAGGAGCTTCACCATCATGTTGATGGTTTTATTCATGAATGCACTCTCTGGATGCCAACCTTTGTGACAATAAGTGCATTTTTTCTTCTCTTGCATCTTCTTCTCTTTGTCCTTGCTAGGATTCGAACCCCCAACAGAAGATTTTGGTTTCTCCTGCTTCTTCTTCTCTTGTTGCTTCGAATCTTTGGATTTATTATTACCTTTGGATTGATTCAAAACACCTACAACAAGGGCTTGATACTTGGTGGAATTGATGGTACCCATTTTAACCAACTTGTTTTGTTCTTGAGTCAAAGACTACCTAAAGTCTGCCAGGGTAGACATTCTCAAATTTTGAACTGTCATCTTTCCTGGGTGGAATGTCGAGACAAACAATGAATATTCAGGCCCTAGATTCGAAAGAATGGATAAGATCAACTACTCTTCCTTATTTTCGATGCCACATTGTTTCAGCTGAAGTACCAAGGATTTGAACTTGGTGAAGAAATCCTGGATCACATCAAAGTGAGTTGGGCTCAATGTGATCAACTCATTTTTGAATTGGTGTCCTCTCATCTCATCAGTATTCCAAATAGTGACTTGAGATTGAGACATACTTCATTAGGTGTAGTAATATTGTCTACATGAAATAAAATATCCCTCTAAATACTGAGACTTGAAACATCCTAAATGCTTCATCCAACATGTTTAAATACTTATACTTTTCCACAACCGAGTTGGGATCATTCTCAGTTCCCATGGTTACTCTGTAGAGACCTTTCTACCTCAACTGGATCACCATTTCAGCCTTCCATTCAAAATAGTTGAATGGGGTAAGCAAGATATGAGTTTATTCCATTTCTGCTTGCGCACTAGGTGACCAAGAACACTGGAACAACCTGCAATGCAAACTCTCATTTTTTTCTAGAGGAGACCCTAGGTAGCAAATAAAACTCTCTGAATTTTATTTGCAACTCCAAGAGCTCTGATATCATGTGAAAATATGATTCGCAGCAAGATCTAGGAGCTAAGAGAATCCTCGCAACTTAATAATTTCACAAAATATGCAGAAAATAGTGAAAAGGAGCAAAATTAACACATAGAGATGGTGCCAATAACTGAGTTTCTTATCACTTTCCAACATGTAAATAGGTCTGGAACATGAATATATTACAATAGGATAAAATCATTAGCCTTTGGAGGAAAAATGGTGGCATACATGTGGCAGACTTAGATTGGACCTCAAACCTCCCTAGGTTGACTAATGAGATCCCAAACCACCTCAAATGGTCATGAATGGCCATGTGAACATGAGTGAAGCATGCTAGATCATAAATAAGGGTATTCTAGGCATTCTATAGTGCATGGGTGAGTTGAAAAGGCTCTAGGAAACATTTAATGGCCCAAAAGAGCAAAAAACACTCAAATACAATGCATGGGAGCCTATGGTCAAATTGATTCCCTATTTTAAGGAGTGGGAGAACCCCAAGGATAAAACTATCATTAATGAGGGTGCATGAGCTCTTGAATGACCAAATGTGGGAACCTAGGTGCATTTATTAGTCCAAAACCCTCAAATACCCTAGGAGACCAACATAACTAAAGTTTGCACTATACAACATGAGTGAAAAACAAATGAAGGTGTGTCTTAGGTGGTATGTGACCATGGTACTAGGTGGTATTATGCTATAAAAAACTCACTTGATGTACCCATCAAGTTAGGGTGTAATTAATTTCTCTTAAATGGTTTACCATCCTCGACGTGAGGGGAAGTGCCTAAGGGTTTCTTGTGAATTGTTCCTAAAAAAAGATAAATATATAAATATTTGTGTCATTGTTAAAACAAGAGTCACTAAGTTGCAATGTCCCTAACACTTGATACTAGGAAACACAGATAGAATCAAGCATGAAAAAATTGCATAAAGTAGGTCATTGTTTTCCTAGGTGTAGGTACAAATGTTAAAGTATTTGAAGCAAATGAGTGAGAAGTTCTTGAAGCTATATTTCACCACTCATGCATTAGAACTGATGAACCGTAGTTAATGGAGGAGATCTAGAATAACTGATGAATCTTAACGAAAACGAGAACTCATAGGTTGAAAGTTGCATATATCAACATTTACCCCAAAACAAGGAAAGAAGAATTTAAACTAATTGGTGAGTCTTTAAAACAAGGATTCAACGGCCGAGGAACACACAATATTTTTTACCTCAAACAATAGTTGGTTGGTTGTTGCAGGAACTCGAGCATATCCAAACTTTGAAATATAGACCAAACTCCAACTATGTGGCTGCATTAACCAATATTAATCATATATTACATTAGTGTCATTCAATTTCAATACTTTAACTAGGATCCACTAGTCAGGTTAACCAACATTGAATGAATGATCAGATACCATAATCATATTGTTGTTTTCAGTTAAATGGCTGGTTCTCAATTTGATTACTCACATTGTCTTCAAAGTTGTCAAGACTAAATCCTACCATCCATATCATTGTGTGGACTAGTGTGTTGTAATTTTTATTATTATATGTGCCCACACCATTCTAGTATTTGGTAGAAAGATATTTTCAAGTCTTTTGGAACAAAGCACATGCAACAATTTCAAAGTCTTCTAGAACAAAGCACATGTACGCTCATAGTTGTGAACATGGCCCCATAACACCAAGTCAACCTACATGAATTCAACATCAAACATCTAATTTTGCTTAATTTTAAGTGCATCATTAGGTTTAGTGAAACATAATTTACTAATTTTTTAGTATTTAATCACATGGGGATCTACACCTCGTGTGATGATTCCTACACTAGAATACATAGGTCGATGGTTGTATAAATCCAAAGTGTCCTTAATCCAAGAGAATGGGTTCTATGGATGAATCAAAGTCAAGGTATACACCCCGCATGATGATTCCTACACTAGAATACATAGGCCAATGGTTGTATAAATCCAAAGTAAAAATTGCATTACAATGGTTAGAATAAGTGAATTTAGTTTCATTAAATAGGTGGAAATTTTGATTTTAACATTGAGGTTTACACGTGTTGTAGACTATATAAATTTTTAGCTAATGCTTAATCAAGAAAATTCTTTAACATATATGCTAGCCTTCAAGCATCTTGATTGTTTGTACCTTACATATATGTAACTATAGTTCTAAGAATGGAAGCATCCCTATCATTAGGGTTGTATGAATATATCCTAGATAGTCCCATGTTGGTGCGATCCACCAACCATTAGAGGAATTTTGGGGTCTAAAATGGGCCTCCTAAAGAAAATAATAAAATAATAGTTAAAATAATAAAATAATATTAATTAATTTTGGAGGAAGAAAGAAAAAAACTACTTTTTGTGTTCGTATTTTCGACATATCTCCCTATGTTTTTACTCAAATTTCGGTTGGGAGAGCTCGTTGGATGCGGAATTTGATTCTGCATGCAACAAGTACCCACGCTGCATATTTTTGAGGGACCCCGCTACCCTAAAAACAAGAAATACCTGAAAAAACGTGATGATGACATCATCATCACATTTTTTCAGGTATTTCTTATTTTTGGGGCAGCGGGGTCCCTCAAAAGTATGCAGTGTGGGTACTCGTTGGATGTGGAATCAAATTCCGCATCCAACGAGCTCTCCCAATCGAAATTTGAGTAAAAACACAGGGAGATATGTCGAAAATACGAACAAAAAAATAGTTTTTTTTAATGACATATATGTCAATTCAACCATTATGGTTGACTTATTTTATTGAAATTCTATTGGTTCTTGAATTCCAACTCACAAAAACTTATTTTGGCACGTTTTCTTATAAGGCCCATTTTCGACCCCAAATTTCCTCTAATGAAAGTCTCATTGACAGGGGTTCCCACTCTTTCGATGCCCTGCAGTGCGATCTCCCTGAGCACTAGCCCGAATAGGTTTTACCCTACCCGACAACGTCTGTGAAGCAGACGAGGTCTCACCTGAGGCGTTCAAGGGAGAGCTGTCAAAACCGAGTTCTCGATGGTGGGGAAGGAGGACATGGGGATTCGACTGGAGAAAATCATGACTTATGCGATCACCCTATCTTATCACAACATTAATCATGAAACATCATACCGCATTCAACAATCACAGAGTTTTAAAAAAGCAAGGAGAAACTAAATCACATCATTGTATAAGAAGAAGAATCATATCATCACACAGATCTACATATATTGCATTGTATCATCATAACAAAAAGCAGTACTACCACATCATAATAGAACTCAGATAGATATTGAACCACATCTTATATTGACCTTGCGCAAACATACCACATTACATGATCCTTCTCCAAAACAGGAGAGTTCATCAAAAGAGATCCAAACAAAATCACAGCGATGACAGAGCAATCCCTTGTACTGAAAGCGATAGTTACAATGCCAAATTCACGTCTCTCTCATTACAAAAATGGATCTATAAATAGGCTTACGCCTTCACCTCAAGAGTCCACCATTAACTAATTTCTAACCGCTACTGACCTATTACAACAAAATTAGGTCCACATATATATAAAATATTCAAAAAGCGGTTACTTCTCTGCTTATCGCGCTAAACGGCCTCTTATCACTCCAAGAAACTCCTCTACGTTGTAGCTCAAGGATGCCTGGTAACTTAAATGTTTTTATAGTTTTCTAAATGGATCGAGTAAAGTAACCTATAGAACCTCACACTCTTAAGACATGCATGAAACTCAGTCAGGGATAAGGCTTCTAACTACCATTGTTCAAAGGTTTGATAATATGGTGCAAAGATGGAGAACTTATCATGCTGGCAGATTCATACATAAAACAAATATATATATAAATGTCTAATCATAACAAGGAAACTACTTATAATTCAAATCATCAATATTCCAATAGGATGACAACTATCAGACATCAATAAACCTAAATAAACCTGAAAAACACATTCAAGCATAACCACATAATAGAAAGAAAATGGAACCTGAACATATGATAGAAAAAGAGATTATATTAGGTCATGAGAAATATGAGAAGCTTGAAAATAGTAATGGTCTACAGGTCCCTGAAGTCAAACATTTTCTACAACATAAGTCTTAGGCTTTATATCCTTTACAAAAATATTCAGATCCTGGAAAATTGGATCTGTTTTACTAAAAATAGATAATGTTTTTGCAAAATTAGGTCAGAAACCCTAATTTAACTACTAGTTTAACTAACTCTAAAACTTGTTCTCTTTGAACCTTTTGATGACTGCAGTGAGTACTGGAGGAAAGTTGTAACTGGTCTTCTGATGGATGAGCCCCTGTTGGTTAAAATAGGTAGGGTTTTGTGAACCTCTCCTCTTTGATGTATCCCCAAAACTGGAACATACCTCCTTCAATGGTACACTTCAGAAAATTTCAGCTTTTACACTTCATCCTACTCTTTCCCAGGTGTTGATGAAGTAAACTCTTCATTTTTCTGTTGTAACCTGCCCTGTTAAGTCAACTTTTGCCCTAAAAATTTGGCCAAACTACTAAAAAATAGGGCTCAGAGATGCATTTGGTTCTCCAAATATGTGACAATTATGTATAAATGGAAAGAGGTTTCTGTATATTGGTGTTTTGTGAGAAAAAACCTATCTCAGTTCCTTGAAATTCGTTTCCATTTTCTAGATATCTGTATTTCAAAACCACGTGGAAAACAGGGAAATTCTGAGATCCAAAAATTAGGGCTTAGAGATGGATTCGATTCTCCCAATCTGAAATTCCTGTAGGAAAACTGAGAGAGGTTATTATTCTATGAAATGTTAGTTTTCAAAATGATTCTCCAGTCGCTCAAAATCACCATTTTAAAATTATGCCTTTTCATAATAAAACGCCATTTCATAATAAAACGCCAATTTCGGTGGCTTAGAGCGCCCTAAAATTTCTGGCTTAGCTACCGAAAGTCTACTTTCGGTGGCTTAGAGACCGTTTTAAAAACATGCTTAGCCACGAAAACCTATTTTTTGATTTTTTTGAGCGGGTCCTCCTCCCTGTGCCTACAAAATTGAAATTCAAACCCTAGGGAAGGATACTACAATGCTATATCCGGAGAGGGATAGCCTTAGTGAGAATGCATGCAGATAAATGTGGAGTGTACTAAGGATATGGTGCTGATTTGGAGGGGTTAATCAGACAATTGGTACTTGAGCAAAGATGATGGTGGATTCTAGTGAGAACCATGAGATAGCCAACAGAGCAATCATTTTAACTGGAACTTTGATGCCTCGTGGAGGTTTAACTATAGTCATGGGACAGGTGGAGGGAAAGCTAGGGTTTAGATTTTCATCAATATTTTGAGATCAATAACAAATTCTTAGCCATCAACTCATGTTTTACTATAGTTCCCCGACCTTTTAGGTGGTTAATCATGCTAAATTATGACACACCTCATGCTGATGAATTTGATTTTGATGGGCACACAATCCTTTTCATTTTTAGTCCTTTTCGGTGGTTAAGAGACTTTAGGGTTTAGTTCGCTAGCTACCGAAAGCTAGGATTTCGGTGTCTAATGAACCGTTGGTACGTTTGCCTAAGCCACCAAAAGTTTCTCTTTCCAAAAACGTATTTCATTTGCTTTCGGTGGTTAATGCCTTCCTGGAAACACTCGCTAAGATGCCAAAACCAAGGCTTTTCAGTGGCTAATGAGCTGTTGGAAAGCTTGCCTAATCCAATGAAAGTCCTTTTCCCAAAAATTTATAAAGAACATGATCAACAGGATTTCAGTGGATAACATGGTCCTTCATTAAACTATTAGCTGCCGAAAGCAAGGCTTTTCGGTGGCTAATGAGTTGTTAAAAATATCGCCTAAGCCACTGAAAGCTAAAACTTTCAAATTTATTAAATAACAGAACATCAAATATCCCAAATTTGTTTGTCACCCCAGTATATTTCATAATATGACTTGAAATTTTCATCCTAGCAAAAAATAAATTGTCTGAGTGAACTTATTGAAAATAAATTTATTTTAGGAGATAACATGGCCCTTGCACGGTGTCGCGTGAGCTTGCGTAGATGCCACGACGCTGCGCAACTCACTCACCCCAACCCCTTTCCAACAGGCCCCCAACACAGTTTTGTGGCTCATACTCGATCCACGTCAAGTTGACAAGGTGCATGCGACAGTCTTATCCTTAAAATCTGCAAATTGCTGGGCAAATTCCTGAACTTGGAGCTGCACTTTAGCAATGGTATTCTGACAATTTCTCACCGTTTGCTGGACTGGGTGCTCCTTGGCATCCTTTCTGTCGACCATTTGTTAACTCTCCTTAATAGCCTAAAGTGTGGCAACAGCTTTCACAACCAATTGTCCGTCAATATATTGAAATTTAGCAAGCTGCTCACAATGCTCTTGCTGGTGCTCTTGGGTACAAGCAGCGCGCTACTGGAGATATTTCAGTTCGGTGGCCTGGGTGATTTGCACCATCAGTGGGATGGCCTTAAGTGCTAACTTCAAATTTTTCAATTGACCCTCTACTTCTTGCACCTGCACAGTGAGCTAGTTTAGCTGCTCATCCTGAACAATAATCTGCCAAAACCGCATGGTTTCCTCCATAATAGATTTGGCCTCTTGCTCCATGTGGCCAAACTGAGTCACACTTTCTTCTAGGGAGGCCTTACGCTCCATAACCTTCTCCAACGGGGTAGTGGGCTGTGCTTGAGCTTGAAGCAGTAAGTTATGGTCCTGAAGTTGAATCAAATTCTTCCCTAATCACTGGGCCTTCTCGACTAGGGTGAGCTCGGTGGGTGTGTCAACCATGTCCTGACAGGCCACAAAGATAGCCTGCTCCAATTCACTATACTGTGCACACAGTTGTGCTTGCTCCATAGTCAAGCGATCCTGCACCTTCTTAAGATCCGTAATCTCCATAGCAACTTTCTACTACATATTAGCATGTGTCACGTTAAGCGTGTTTATTTCTTGCAACTTCTCTTCGTCTAACTGCACATGGACTTGATGCAACTCCATGGTTTCCTTCTTCAACTACTCAGTAGAATCCCGTGCTTTGATATATCCTGCCATAAATGCCTGCTGTTAGGCCGCCAACTCTAGTGCGGTGCCATGCTGTAACTCAACCAATTCTATAGTGGATAGCTTGTTCAAGTCCAAAGTCATGCTCTAGATTTGGTGCAACTGTTGAGAACCTTCTACATTTCCCACGTCGATCACAGTTGGGGGAACTTGCACATTTCAAACCCGGGGCTCGGTGTTGATCAACGGGCTATCCTACAATAGATATTGTGCCGACTATTTCTTGGAAACAATATCAAAAATATAGTCGAGCGTAGTTGTTACTGTACCAAATTCTACCTAGTTTATGTGGATTGTCTTTGTCGCAGCTATGGATGAATCCGTGGCAACCTTAATAAGCCACTGCAATTGACCTTCTAATCCGATTTTAGTACCGCTGCCAACCTCATACTCCTACCACCATTTGGTGTGAGTCTCCTCCTGTATCCACTGCACTATGTCATCGAGGTCCGTGGATGACTCATTGTTAGAGTCATGGGTGCTTAATTTCAGCGGGGCAGGGTCTTCAGGTGCTTTTGGGGGTGTCTCCTTATCTAACTCCTCTTGACTTACTGGGACGCGCCAATCACCCATCCAGTCTTGGACAATCATGTCCAAATATTCTGTGGTTATCTTGTAAGGAAATGGCAGCCATTACCTATCGAGATCCATCACCTGAATATGAATGGAGTGGGGGCTAACAGCGAACTGAATAATCCTCTAGTACTTGGCCACAGTGTAGGGAGAGATCCTTGGAACTACTATAGCGGCCACCTGTAGGGCTTCCCAATAGATCCAAAAATGAATTACACAATATGTTTGATGACTGGGTTCTTCGACCCACCACAAGTTTTGATATCAGGCACCACAGAAAACCTTGGTTGCCTCAACTGTCATTGGCTGGTAGTCCTCTGGATCCATCTAAGAAACCAGTGAAATGAGAATCAAAATCCAACTATAAGAGAAAGGGCGCCCACTCTGAGCAGCAAGTGCATTGTCGAGCAACTGATTTAACAGAAATAAAGACCAATTCATCTGAACTCCTTTTGCACATTTTTGAGCACATGTGACAACTCTTGAATTGCATTGCAACAGTCGATTGCCATGAACAACTTTACTAGCCAGAATTCTGGCGCCGATTTGCACAGCCTGCGATTTGATACTATCGATACAATAGGCACGACCATCCCATTGTAACCCAAAGCACTCCTTTAGCTGCTTCACAAGCCTTTTTTTCGTATCTCGCCCACGAATATATTGCGTTGGGTCCTCCCCAGCCTTAGGAAAACCAGCAATACTGGAAATCTAGTCGACAGTAACAGGGATCGATGTAGTCAACCAGAGTGTCCCTCCATGGAAGCATGCCAACAGTTTCTTTACACATGCATGCGCTTCGTTTAACTGGCCAAAGTGGGGCATATTGATGAGTCCTAGAAATCCAAATTTATCTAAGCCACTAGCCCATGGCTTTGGAATTCACTGAATGGGCCCACCAGGTGCTGTCGTGACAGACTCGTAGGGCTCATCCTGGACATATTTTATCAACAGCAATTCATGATCGTCAAACTTGAGCCGAATCAACGCAAGGATGATATCGACGGAGCATTTCATTCCTTTTGGCAGCGATGACAACTTGGGTGGGTACTTCTGGTTCTTCGACAACTATCGTGGCTTAGTGCCGGGATGCATGGGAGAAACGTATCCAAAATATCATTCACCGAGACACCTCGGGGCACCGCAGACTCAACTTCTCCTGAGCTCGACGACCCCGTCTGGGTAGTGCCTTCTTCCTGCATTCGTACAGAGGTGTGAGTTTGCCGCTTCTCAGGGGGTGTCGGACTGGGTCACTGAGTATGTCATTTCCACTTTGGGACAGATGACGAATCCACTAGAATAATCATAACTTCCTCTTCCACAGCCATGGAATGGATAGGGGACTCGTATTCACTCGAAATTTCAATGGCGTCAAGGCCGCTCAGCATACCTTACCCCAGAGAACCAGAAGATACACTCCGACAACACAAACTCTGCTAAACACTTAGCTCAATAGTCTGCACCAAATTCACCTTCACCTTCGGTTCTCACAAATTAATAATGCCAACCAACGCCTCTCGCATGGTGTTTTATAATCACTTCGAAGTCCAAATCCATCATTACTGAATCTAACTGTACCATTGATGACAAATCGGGTATTAATGATGGCGAATCCATCGGTGATCTTATGCGGCTAACAGTCGGATCCCCCATTAATGCGAGTCGCTTCAACAAGTGCCACCAGCCAACTGGTCTAACTACCTACATTTATTACCTGATTTGACCATCTCACAATGTGGTGACTGTCACGAATGGTCAACCAACTACTACCAACTACTGTATCTTCTTTGCACAGCCTCGCTCTAAGGCTCACTGCTTCATGTTGAACTTAGAATTTTTTTATTTTTATTTTACTTCAGGTGGTGCGCATCACTGGCCCCATTCTATAGGGCTTCAGGAAAATCCCATTAATGAGCTTTGGAAACATAACACCGTCCAATTGCTACAACTGCACAGTTCCTCCAGAGGTAATAGACTTAACAAGATAGGGACCCATCCAGTGCATTTGTAACTTTCATGTATGCTTGATAAACTTACTATCATATAACAGCACCAAATCGCCTACCGCAAAATGTTTTTTCTTAATGTGGCGATCATGCCATGCTTTCTGTCGATATTTCATAACCTGCTGCTAGAATCCTGTGATGAAATAATCCTCATCGAGCTAAAGCAGCTGCGCAACATGTTCGTCTAATGCCTCGGCATCCGCCATTCATGTTGCCGCAACAATACACAAGCTGGGAACGATTTACTCCATTGGCATGAATACCTCTTGCCCATAAACCAACTTAAACAGTGTGTGACCTGTGAGCTGTTTGCAGGTAGTATGATAGGCCCATAAAACTACAGGAATTTTCAAATCCCATTCATCGTGTTTGGTGTTGCATACCTTGGTCAGCGCGGTCTCCAAAATTTTGTTGAAGGCCTCAATAGTACCATTGGTCTGCGGATGGTAGGGAGTAATCTGCTTATGTTGTACTTGAAGCTCCTCGGTTAGCATTTTTATCGTTTGATTGAAAAAGTGACTACCTTGGTCGCTCATCAGGATGCACGGACACCCGAAGCATGTCATAATCTTCTAAAAAATAAACCATGCGGCTGTCATGGCGGTGCAATCAAAGACTGGTACAGCCTCTTCCCATCGAGTTAGGTACTCAGTTGTAGTAATAATATAATGGGCGCCAGTGCGCTTACCTGGCGGATTGATGGGACTTACAAATTTGATGGCCCATTTATCAAATGGCTGCAAAGTCACCTGTGGTACCAGCATCATCTCATATCTCCGTGATGGTTTACCAACCCATTGACATACATCACAACTCCTGGCATAGTCTGTGGCATTGTTATGCAATGTGGGCCACCAAAGCCTAGCATGCAGCACCTTCCGGGCAGTGGCACGACCTCCGCAATGACCTCTCACAACACTTGCGTGCGCTCCCTCTAGAATAGGACCCTGGTCATGCGGTAAGATGCATCGTCACAGTATCTCATCCAGTCTAAGTTTATAGAGTTGTCTTGCAATGAGTGAAAAATCAGAAGCCTTGAAAACCAACTACTTCTTCTGGATAATCGACATGTGTGCAGGGGTGAGCCAATAGCTAAAAACTAAGCAATAGGGCCATAGTAATCATCTGTGATTTCAACATGGAATAATTGCGCATCAGGCAACCCATCCTCAATATTAGTGGGTTCTTCACCATTCTCAATACATGACAGATGATCGAGGCCAATGTTCAACTGTCCTGCCTTGACAACTATCTCAAAATCAAATTCTTGGAACAAAAGTAGCCACCTGTAGATTCTCCCCCCCAACACATGCTTATTTACTAGGTATTGCAAAGTTGAATGATTAGTGAACATGTTAAAGTGTCCACCCAGCAAATAGTGCCTAAACTTTTGCAGAACATACACGATCGCCAAGCCTTCTCTTTCAGTCATGGTGTAATTATGTTCAGCAAATGATAACCTCCTACTTGCATATGCTATGGGATGATCCAAGTCGCCTTCGCCTGGTTGAACAAGAACAACCCCCAGCACAGTAGAAGAGGCATCAACATGCACATGGAATTCTTTATTCCATTCAGGAGAAACCAGTATGGGTGCAGAATCCATCTTGGCCTTCAAAGTGTCGAAGCTACCTTGACATTCTGGAGTCCATTCAAATGCAGCATCTTTCTTTAGAAGTTTCTCCATAGGAGTAGTAATCACAGCATATCCCTTGATAAACTTGCGATAGTAGCTTGTATGGCCCAGTGTTGCTCGGAGCATTTTTACATTTGTCGGTGGTGGTAAATTGAGGATCGGTGCAATCTTTGTTGGATCTACCAACAAACCTTCTTTGTAGACGATGTGCCCAAGTAATATACTAAAGGGTGCACAGAAAATACATTTCTTGGAATTCAATGGAGTATGATGTTGTCGACACTGTTCCAGCATTAGTCGCAGGTTGTCCAAGTGGTCTTTAGCCAAATCATAGATGGTCCAATCATCAATATAGACCTGCAGGAACTTTTGAATAAAATCCTTAAAAACTGTGATAACAACATGGGAAAATACAGTGGGGGCATTTTTCAGCCCAAAAGGCATAACCGTATACTGGAAACAACCCCATTCAGTGATGAATGAAGTCTTATGGAAATCCTCCTTCGCAATCTAGATCTGGTGGTAGCCTGAAAAACCATATATGAAGGAATATACCTCTTGGCCGCCTACACCTTCCAGGACTTCATCCATGAAAGGGGTCGGGAACGGATCATGCATACATGCTTCATTTAATTTTCGTAGATCGACATAGATGTGGATTTCTCCAGTATTCTTATATTGTATGACCATTGGGCTTATCCACTCTGATTCTTCTACATGCTCGATAATCCCAACATCAAGCATCCAATCAATCTTAGATTTCACTTGATCCTTATATCGCGGGTTCAGTCTGTACGATCTCTAGCGAATTGGTTTTGCATCCGGTTTGAGCGGAATCTTCATTTCTCCTAAATCGCCAAGAATCCCCTTCATCTCAGAAAACCATGTGGGGAACAGTTCCTGGAACTCATGCAGGAGATCCGTGATTTTGGCTATCGTTTCTGTGCCCCAATAGTCTCCAACATTGGCAAATTTTAGATTTTCTGTCGTCCCAATGTCAACTTTTTTAATGTGCAGTGGTTGGTTCATCGAGTCCATCTGTATGTCGGGAGCTGCGACACCATGAATTCCCTCAGACTCTGAGATATTAACATTACACAACTCATCGTCATCTTTAGGGTCCTTGAAAAAATTGTAGCACATCATCATGGATTGGATGGAGCAATTTGCATGGGGATCAATCAGATATGTGACAGGGGTGACTTTTAGTACTATGTCATAGATAAGGTGTAAAGCATTACATACCTTATCATCAGCATCCTGGAAGTTAAACATCTATTTGAAGAAAATTGACAACTCCTCCCATGTGGTAATGGTTTTGCATAACTTTGCTACTACATACCAGGACCATGGAATTTCTTCGAGAGTATGAACAAAAGTGTGAACCCACTCATCTCTGGGTCGCGATGTCCATAAGGTCTAACATTCGATCAAGTGATTGGCAGGGTTAGTCTGTCCATCATATCTAACAGCATGGTAAACTTATATATCACTAAAATAGACCATCATCAATCTCTGGCACTACTCCCAGTCATGGATCGTCCGTTTGTGTGTCACCCACCAACAGGCCAGGGTAGCTTTTAGTGCTACATTAAGAGCCAATATCCTTTGCGGTTCCAACACTTTATTTTCAAATTCTTGAAAGAACTCATGAAGGCCTAGAAGTCCTTTGTAAATGGGAAACTCGACCCTCTCAGTTGCAACATGTCAGAGAGACTACGTAATTAATCCACACTTCCTCAATGATACCTCATGCAACCGATTTTGCCAATTTTCTAGAGCATCCTCAAAATCTGAAGATGCAGAGATTGCACTGCACCATCCCAATTCACCATTGATAGTGGGATGGATGTAGTCCTTAGAAATTTTTTATGCCTAATCCCATCTTCTCCCTACTTCATCCTTCACAGGTTCAATATAGCATCGTCCTTCCTGGGGGTCCATAGGAGCAATGACCCTAATATCCTGGTTCTCAAACTTTATGACTTGTTTTTTGAAATTGATAACTGCCATGCTGTCACTATCCCATCCAATTATTAGTAGTGTTGGATAGGAACCACCATCTTCTACAACTTCTATCATATCAAAGTTAGCACGTGTTTGCATACCTTCAATGTCGACAACTAAATTTGAAACCCAACCAATGGGCTAAACCTTCTCCTGATTTGCTAATTGTAGCTGTATTGGTGACCATCCTAACGTAGGATTCCCCATCAACTGCCAAGTTTGCTTTGTCAGAATGTTGACATCAGATCCAAGGTACAGAATGACTGATTCAAACTCATAATCCCCAATCTGGATATTCATCCGCGTTTCCTTGCCTGTTTTTCTTTTTTGTAAAGAATTTACAGCAGAATCCTTCATAGTTTTCTTTGGAAGGTGCATCAATGTCTCAAGCTTGATAAGAGAATCCGAGTCCCTAGCTAGTGGTAGACAACTTTCAAAAAACTTACGCAGAGTGCCATGTTTTCTCGATGGTCCTGCTTCTACAGATGGGTCAAAAGCGAAAGGCATGTCAAGAACTGGAATCTTACCCAGATTTCTTCCAATCGCCTGCTTTGCTTCCAAGAAAGTTTATTTTTATGTTGTAATATCAAATACAACCTTTTTCTTTCCAGCAAGTCAAACAGGTTTTCATGGTCCATCATCACCAATTGTCACTCCAGCATGAGTGACAATCCTAACATCGGCATCCTTCATCCTAGGCTCCACATGGATTGCTACAATTGTCAGTCATGGGCTTGAGCTCCTGGATGGATTGCTACCACACCTGGTTTCTTAAAGTGGGTTTGAGTTTGAATATAAAAGTGCATAATAATTACTAGTAAAGAACAAGTGAGATTTGAACTTAGGTGGGGAATGTAACACTCATTCCTCCCAAACACCCAATCTACTCGCATTTTACAAAACTTAAGGAAAAAAAAAGATAAAAAAGGTGCATAATAATTGCTACTAAAAAGCAAGTGAGATTTGAACTTATGTGGGGAAGGTAACATTCATTTCTCCCAACCACCCAATCTACTAACATTTTTACAAACTATTGGAAAAAAATGAGATATTGATTAGATTTCAAAGAAAACTCAAGAATATGGATTTTAATGTTGAAAAGAAAGAAAAATTTCCTATCACCTTACAAAAAAATGTTGCAATATTATTTAGAATTAAAGGAACACTTGCAGGGAAGGATATCACCATTTCTATTGCACCTGCTGAAAGAAATAATTATATTAGTACTGAATTCGCTAACCATTTAAGGATTCCTGAGTCAAATATAAGGGAAGAGCTAGACTTTTTGGACAAAAAACGAACTGAAATAAGTGGCTTACAACTGAGTGTTGGAGATTATATGGTCACATCGAAATTCATTGTTAGGTCCTTATGGAGCTTTGATGGTGACATAATTTTGGGTTTACCATGGATAAAAACATTGGGGAATTTCATCTTAAATGCCAAAAATAAGTTTCTGACATTTTCCTATAAGCGAAAGAGAATCACATTTCAAGATTTTACAATGAAGTCAGAAATAGAACCTCCAACATATGAAGAATTCCAGGATATATCAGAGATGATTTCACAGGGTAATCAGAAGTCAGAACAAAAGAAGCAAAAAGAAGTTGAAAAAATTGTCACTAGTAAGGATGAAGAAATTACTCATTTGAAGAATCATAGTCAAGACTTGATCGCACAGATTAAGAAATTAAAAAGGGGAAACAGATCACAAGAGGAAAGCCAAGAGGAATTCCACCAAAAGGAAGTGGATCTCCAAAATTATTTCAATAAGAAACTATTACAAAAAAATTAAGAAAATTCTTATTTAAAAATTTTGAATCAAGGGTTGACTGAACAAATAAAAAATTAAAAAATGAGAAGTTAAAAAAATCCTTAGAGTTATTATCAATTAGTAAATCAGAAGAATCACAAACAATTAAAGTTTCTACATGGGTTCCACAAACGTCTCGAATACCTTATCGTCAACCAAATCAAAGAAGTCGATACAACCAACATCGAATTAAAGTAGAAACGATGACTAACGCAATAGAGAAGTCATGAAAGGCTCAAATTCAAACATCAGAAAAGGGAAGCAATGCAAATCTTGTCAAAGTTCAAAAGAACAATCTTATTGTCACATCACTACAAGCATCAACAAAAAATAGTTCCAAAAAACAATTAGAAAAATCGTTAGAAGCACCAAAATTTAAAGTTCCAGTAAACACTTCACAGGTGATTCGAGTTCCTTATCATGATCCAAATTACAAGAGTCATTATGATAGACGAAAAAATCAAAAGGAAAATTACCAGTATTATTCCTACAAAGAGCAAAGAAAAAATCGACAACTCTCAATAATCGATCCGCAAATAATTCCGTTAAGGGTATATCTCAGATGGATGAATTCACAACTGACGCAACATTTCCACACAATGTTTAAAAGAAATTATCGTCTTATTTCGTCAAATGTTGCAACTACCAACACACAATGTCATGAGAAAGCGTTACGAGCTAGAACAAGGGATAAAGTCTTTCATAATTGTGCTTTGAGGACAAAGCAATTCTAAGGGAGAGGCAATGTAATGAACACAAATATATATAATAAATAATCACTAAATAACTATTATATAATTAATAATAACTATTATATAATCAATAATAACTATTAAATATCAATATTAATTATTAATATTAATAGATATTGATATTAATAATTAATAAATAGTTATTAGTAAAAAATTCTAAAATGACGCATCTTTTAATGGATAGATCCAAAGTGCCTTTATGATTAATATATATATGGCACTCACTTTGTAATCTATCCTCTTATCTATTCTATCATCAATATACACATTATGGCTTATTTGATTTACCAAGTTTTCTAGTGAATATTATTGTATGAGCGAATAATTATTCGCTTCACTTGCTCCTCCCCTCGTACAACCACTTGTTTCTTCAACGACCTTTATATTCTAACCAAAACGCATGCCCATATACCCCTTATTTCCTTATGCATTTCCCCCCTTTTGGTCGCAGTGCCTACATCACCCACACACCAGAGGTCCACTACTCTTGGTCCATTTTCAGGACACCCTTTTCACAGACTAGTTGCTTAATCGTCAGCTGTAGCGACAATAAGAACCGGCCACGAGGTCCACTGAAAAATTCCCTTTCTGCTTCACTGAAATATTTATTAGTATCAACAGAAAAATAGGTGATGTGTCCTTCTAAGATACTATCCAACCATACTGCAACTACCCACGATGCCTTGTTGTTAGTTTCCTGTAGCGCCTGGATTAATTCTGGGGTCCAGAATGTCGGCTCTCCTCCTTGGAAATTTGTCTTCGGCTTAATGAATTTGGTCAACAATTCATGCGGGAGTATCAAAAATTTGCAAAAGTACCACTCATGAGGACCATCATGGATATATCTAGCCAGCCATTGACTTGTTGATAATTTCGGGCTCTAGTTTTTAGTTTTAGCAAACTCCCGCAACTTCTGATCAAACCAATCCTCGATCTCTGATTGAGTCGGATGCCGAAACATATGCCCCTCCTAATTGCAACTCGTCCCAGCAACAAAACCATTTGTTGGCACAATACACCAACAAAGCCTCGTCGACAGGGGTTCCCACTCTGTTGATGCCTTGCAGTACGATCTCCCTGAGCACCAGCCCAAACAGGTTTTACCCTGCCCGACAACATCTGTGAAGTAGACGAGGTCTCTCCTAAGGCATTCAAGGGAGAGCTGTCATAACCGATTTTTCAACAGTGGGAAAGGAGGACATGGGGATCTGACTAGAGAAAATCATGACTTATGCGATCACCCTATCTTATCACAGCATTAATCATGAAACATCATACTGCATTCAACAATCGCAGAGTTTTAACAGATCACATTAACAAAGCAAGGAGATACTAAATCTCATCATTGTATCAGAAGCATAATCATAGAATCACACAGATCTACATATATCGCATTGTATCATCATATAGAGATTGAACCACATCTTATATTGACCTTGCACAAACTTACCACATTACATCATCCTTCTCCAAAACTGGAGAGTTCATTAAAAAAGATCCAGGCAAAATCACAGCGATGACAGAGCAATCCCTAGTACTAAAAGCGACATTTACAATGCCAAATTCATGTCTCTATCATTACAAAAATGGATCTATAAATTTTCTTACGCTTTCGCCTCAATAGTCCACCATTAACTAATTTCTAACTGCTACTGACCTATTACAACAAAATTAGGTCCACAAATATATAAAATATTAAAAAAGCGGTTACTTCTCCTCTTATCGTGCTAAACGACCCTTGCGCGGTGCTGCATCAGCTTGCGCAGCTTCTGCGATGCTGCGCAACTCACTTGCCCCAACCCCTTGCCAACATCCCATCCAAAATCCATTGCTAGGCTAGGAATCAAATCATCGCTTATCAAAGCAATTGTATTATTATTAGTATTATTTTTTTAAGTACGCATAGGTCTGATTTTCTACTTATATAAACAAAAAATATACAAAG
>LPNX010537364.1:848742-895551 GCA_001517045.1 Pseudotsuga menziesii | reverse complement strand
TATATATATATATATATATATATATATATATATATAATTAATTAATTAATTTTAAAATTTTAATTTCATAGTTAAACCAATATACATCATTTAAACTCTCAAGTATATTAATTTCTACTAAAATTTCAAAGAATTATATTAATATATCAAGTAATGCTATATGATAAGCATGAGTAGATGGGTTGAGTTAAGAGATAAGATTGTATCTTGTTTCCTTCACTTTGAAGGCCTCATAGCATGACTTGGGGTGGTGTCCAGCCCATATGCCTATATCTAGTTGGAATATTTCTCTCATGCCACTAGTTTTTAGATAATTTTTTTTGTTAAAGAAAAGTCTCTTTTCATTGTTTATGAAAATGTAAAATTACTATAATTTTTTGTTATAAAAAAATTAGATTTTATACATGTCGTGTCCTTTTATTTTGACTATTCATGAATATTTGGTTGTCATGAAACTTTGAGAATCTATACCAGTAATTCCACTCCATTCTTTTAAATTGCAGTGTGCATGCATTTTATTTCATTATGGTCCTTTTGGGGAGGTTATATTTGTTAGTATTGTGAGGAAATCACCTCTAAAAGGTGAAATTTGAGATACTTGTTCATGGATACTCGTCCCATGGTTAGGATTGATGGGTGGCAATGCAACAATTGAAGGAAAGGACTAATAATATTGCATTTATTATTGTACGTTGGCGAAGATTAAGAAGTACCTATTGTTGAATATGGTTGTCATTGATGTCAAAGGAGTTCAACAATGACAAAGGAATAAAAAAATACTGTTGATTAAATTGACATTGTTGTCAACATAATATCATAAGGCAACGTTGATGAAATAGTCCAAATAGATTTGTGGAAGCCTAAATAACACAGTTGGCCAAGCGGAGTCAAAAGCAGTATAACGCTAAGTTTCTATGAAGTGAATATTTGCACGACCCAAATCATAAGAGAGAGAAAGATCAATGGTCTAGAATAGTTTCCACAATGCCAAGGTTCAGGCTTGTTAAAACTGCAGGAATAATATTGCGGAAGTCATGTTTGAGAATTTATGAAAAGAAAATCCTCAATCTGCAATTGCGGAAGCAGTTACGAGAAAAGTTGAAAATCAGATCCGCAATCACAAAAGAAGGTTTGCAACAGATGAATTATGGAAGCAATTTTGAGAAAAGTCGAAAAGCAGACCCGCAATCCACAAGCCACACTTGTGGAAGGAAGGAGTTTTCGCAAATTGCGGAAAGTGCAATTATAGAAAGATAGTAGCGGAAGGTTAATTGCATAAAGGTAGTTGCAGAAAGGAGCGTCATAGACACCACTAAGAGGAAAGAAAAAGTGCAGAAAGGTCATTGCAGAAAAGAAATTGCGGAAGGATCTTTGTTGCAGAAAGATCGTTCCAGAAAGGAAATTATGGAAGTTCATGACTGATAAATATAAACAGATAATTCATTGTTAGTTAAGGGACGTTTTTGAAAAGACATCATCTGTTGTGAAAGGTCACGATGAATTTGTGTGATGGTTCAAATGAAAAGATATGATTTTCCAATATTGGAGAGATGTGGTGAGATGTGTATTAAAGGTATTTATAGACATAAGTTTGAGAGGAAGAAAGTGTCTCTATAGTCTAGATCTATGTAGCAGCAGCATCAGAAGACAGAGACCAAGGAAGTGATAGGAAACTAGTGACATAATTGTAGACATAATAATATTTGGAAATTTGATAAAAACATATTAGGGTGGAAGGGTGGTGCTAGGGCAGGCTACAGGCCTGCAAGGGGGTCGTATCCTCCTTCCAGTAGTAGCTGGTAAATAGGGTGTAGTAGAATCACTTCGGTAGCAATTAATAAAACCATGTGTTGGCTATCTGGGCAGACCCGGGTTTACTAATATACATATACCAACAATACCCCTAGCTCATTGGCCCTTTCGGCGATAGATTGCAAAACGGCCTGAAGTCTCACCCGAAGTGATCTTATGGGTTGGCCGAAGACTCAGGTTTCCTGAACCAGGTTCTGTATAATCCTAGGGTCTCACGGTTTCTCTTAGCCAGTGAGATCTCTCTGCGACGCACGGTTCTCTCTTACTCGCGGGTTCTGACAGGGGAAGGACTCCTATCGTATCGCAGCGACTCAGGCGGTGCGCAACTCTCTCTTCTGCTTAACCCATGCTCTGCGATATCTCACACCGCAGCTCCTCTGACAGTGTGATATCACCTACTATCAATGCGATATCTTCTATAGTATGGCCCACTGCGACCCTCACGGTCCAAAAGCTATCTCACTGGGTGAAATGACTTGGCTAACTTTCAACAAGATAGTAAACACTCTGACTTGAACTTCCACAGTTCAACACGCTCTACCTCAACTATAGTTAACTGGCCGAATAAGTATACTGGAAACACTTTAACAGAATGACTTATTACTGTGTGAAACAAGCACTGATAAACTCATATGCAGATGCTTGATACATGTAAATCCACCTTTAACCTTCAATAATGCTGTAACTGAATGAGGACATACAGACATTTACTAACTGTGATACAAAATTCATGTAACAGATAACAGATATCAACTAAGTAAAGCACAATCACATGAAATAATCACATAACACATTGGTTTTACGTGGTTCACTTCTAGGGTAGAAGCTACATCCACAGAACTGTGTTTATTATATCTTGAGAGAGTACACAGTTCTACTGCAACCTATTGTGCAGCTAGAGATCTTCTGGGTAACTTCGCACTCACTACCGGGAGCCCTTCTCTCCTAGATCTCTTCTCTTTCTCTATATTTCCTTCTTACAATATTCTTTCTCTCTCTCTCTCTCTCTCTCTCTCTCTCTCTCTCTCTCTCTCTCTCTCTGTCAATCCCTGCGGATTGTTACATACATACTCCTGGAATGGGATACTGGTTATAGTAAGGTAACTATGGACTGAATAGCAGAACCAGAGCTCGACTCTATTACAATACAAAATAACTGTGAGCTAACAAACTACTGGACTCTCAAACTAGCTAACTGTCTGAATAGATACAGGTTATCCGACTAGCTAACCTTTTACAATACAGTTTTAATCCCTTTATAGGCAGCCCGAAGGTCTCACCATTACAACACTGTGGGCCTGTCCCAACAGTAACCCAAAAACCCTAACTGTGACAGTCGGTCTATCTGTACTTGAACTACCGCTTTCTGTCACACCATAGCTCTCTGCAGTATTCCACGCTTCTCGGCACTGATCGTGGGTACTGGGTGCCACTTCCTCTTATGTCCTTCGTCTTCAATACCTTGGCCTCGTTGCCCCTTTTCCCTTTATGAGGGTAGTTGAGCCCTCCTGTCTTCTACCACTGCCTTGAATGTAGCGGGTGAGCTCTCTCTTCTCGACCGCTCAGGTACTGTCGTCTTCTTTGACTTCTCTATCCCGATAGTCATAGTTTTCATCTCTGATCTACAGTTAGAAACATGCTATGGCGTCGTATCTTTTCCTTATCTCTTATATCTTTGCTAAAACTGTCTATCCGCCAAAATGCCAGCTTCTCCTGTAGCTGCGGGACTCTACTCCAATAGTACCCTAACACTTACTTGTGGCTCATCCTCGAGCCACTAACAGCGGGCTTCTCCTGCTGTACTTTCTCCTTGGCTTCCTGGGAAGTCTTTGTAAGTTTCTGTCGAAGTCTTGTGACTTCTTTCTCCATAGTTTCGACACACTCTTGTGCCGATTCAAGCATATCTTGACTAATACTAGAGTCTTCTGTTGCATCAATTTCATTTATGGTGGTAGTGAAATCCCTAACCTTCTGCTCAACCACCTCGACTGGATCTGTGATTTGTTCCTGATATGGTTGAAGCAGGTTATTGATTTGTATCTCCTTTTCTCTCAACTGCTATGCTTCCTGTTGTAAGCGGTTCATCTCTGTCGTCTTTCTCATCTTCGCAAGAGCTCCTAAACTCTTGATTTCTTCCTTCATTGTTGTTGTGGCATTCTCTATCTGTTGAATGCTTTGCTGGAGTTCTACTCTCTCGAGATGCTCATCTAACCCCGACCATGTGTTCGTCACATTAGATAGCACTGACTGTGCATCGTCTATGAGAGATTTCATCTGTGCGGAAGTGAGTCTAAAGGCCTCTACTCTCGCTTCCTTGTCTGCCTGGGGGGTGCCCGGTGCTCGAGCCTCAAGCTCAGCAATCTGTTCTTTGTGGTCTTCTTCCATCTTGGTTACTGTTTCTTCCAGAGCCTTTTCTCTATCTGCAACTCTTCTTACCTTCTACGTGTGAGGCAAGGAAAACTCAATGTTACATTGGGTTAACTCCAATGCGATGCTCTATAGGACCTGATTGAGATCCTGTTCTCTTTCTTCATATGTTCTTAACTCCTCCGTCTTTGTCTGAAAACTTGCGGTGAGTGCGGCATTCTTTTGTTTCAGCTGTGTGTTTTGTTTATAAATTGCGAGCTCTCTATCTCTGAGCTCTGCGCTTAGCTGCTGCTGGATCATCTGTAACTGATCAACGTGAAACTCTGCAAGGTTAACCTCGACAGGTTTCCTAATATGTATCTGTATGTCCATCATTGAAGCAGGGAATCAGATGCTCCCTGGTGGTATCAAGACTGTATTGATGCGATACTTTGCCAAGATTTCCTCCCGGGAAATCGACTGTGTTGAACTTTCTCCTGCGGGCGTCTTGATTAACTGAGTGTGGATCGTGGAAGTCTTCTTGGTTAGTGTTTTTAACTCCACAAGCTGCTGATCTATCGCCCCCTATAGCTTGCCATGTGATGCTTGCATCACCTGAAATGTGTCATCCATTTCGTCCTTTAGTCTTGTTGCAATTTGTTCATAGTCATCGTCTGTCAATGCAGTCTTCAAAGGTAGTTTTGTGGTTTTCTGCTTTTTCTTCTTCGTTGGTGACTCTAGTGGCGCCTCCTCTGGATCTTTCCTCTTTTCTCCGGGTAGTGGCACTTCTGATGTATCTTGCGTCTGGGACCCCACTTTGTCTTTGCCTTTGTCCAATGGGTCTGTCTGCACGGTATGGGGAATCATCGCCTTACCGCGATGTCACACCGCATCACCTGTGCAAAACAAACTTAACAAAAAAAAAAATTAACAAAAAAACTCTTCTCATGCGAATGATTTTTACCTGCTGGTGTAGACTAACTACCGGCGCGATGCCTCCTTTCAACTACACTGGACATCTGCACTCTCATATCTGTCTGAGTTTCTTCTCTTGTATGACCATGGGACTAACCCATTCGCTTTCTTCCACTAGCTCAATGATGCCTGCTGCTAGCATCTTATCGATCTCATCCTTAACTTTTTATTTATGCCGAGGATTTAATCTATATGGACATTGCTTAATTGGTCTAGCATCCTCTTTCAATGGTATCCTCATTACTCCCAAGTCTCCAACTATTCCCTTCATCTATGCGAACTTAGTGGGGAATAAGTCCTGGCAGTCATGTAACAGATCTGCAATGTGTCCTACCATTTCATCGTTCCAATAGTCTCCAATGGATGCAAACTTTGGTTCTGTGTCTGTGCCAATGTTGATCTTCTTAATCTTGATAGGCTCCATGATAGTTGGAGTCTCTAGCTTCGTTCCATCAACATCGTGAGTGCCTTATGACTCTGGGATGTTGATGTTGCGAGGATCTTCATCCTCCTCCTCTGGTTCTAATGCAAAGTTATAGCACTCTAGCGCCTGGTCCAATTGGATAGCCCAATCAGGTTGAGCTGATACTGATAGGGTACAGTCCTCAAAGATCTTAATCTTTATAACGTCTAAATCCTGATTAATGCTTGGGTACTCAAATTCAAAAGCGAAAGTCAGTTCAAAGCTGTCTATCATAAGTGGCCATGTAGTTGTTCCTCTGCACAACTCTGTCTCAGTGTACCAATTCTTTGGAATTTTATCTAAAGTGTGAATGAATCAGTGAACCCATTCATCCTCGGGAATGTCCGACCAATTCTGTTCACAACTCTGAATGTGTGACCTGGGGTCACTTTCTCCTGTATATTTCTTCTGTAGACACTCTTTGTCATTAGAAAACCTGATCATCGTCAATCTCTTGAAGTCGTCCCATGATGCGATATGTTGCTTGTGTGCATGCCACCATCTTGCAGGTGTGGCTCTTACTGCAAGGTCAATCGCTAACATCCTCTGCTCTTGAGGAATTTCTTGTTCAAACTGGTATAAAAAGTCATTGACATCCACTAAGCCATCAAACAACGGAATATCCTTAAGCTCTGCTCCGATCCATCGCAGTGACTTAATCACATATGCACATCTGTGAGCTGAGACTTCATAAAGTCTGTTATGCTAGTTCTCTAGACCAACATCTGAATCTGATGTTCATGAGCTATCGCATCGCCAACTGATATTTTCTTCTGCGGTTGGGTTGATGTAGTCACTCTGATTAGCGGTCATCTGATAGAGGCTCTCCATATTACGCGCCTCATCCTCTGCTTGGATAGGTTCAATATATCTAGGACCCTGAAAAGGATCCAATGGTACGATGACCCAAATCTATGTATCCTGAAAGTTCATTTGTCTTTTCTTTAAATCGATAATAGCCATGTTATCGATTGCCTAATCAATACCTAGTACAGCTGGATACGGTCTACTATCGCCAATGGTTTCTATAACTTCAAAGTCTACAAAACTGCGAACTCCGTCAATGTCAACTGGCACTTGTGGTAATCGACCCAGTGGTGATACCTTCTATTGATTGGATAGTCGCAGATGGATAGGCGATCTGGTTAACTTGGGGATACCCATATGTTCCCATGTTTTCTTAGTCAGAACATTTACCTCTGATCCTAAGTCTAGGATTACCTCATCCATTTCAAATTATCCAACTTGTGCTATGAGTCACATCTCTCTTCATGTTCTTGTATGGCCCATAATATTATGAACAGCACACTATGCACTGCTCACAGAAGAAGATGGCGGATACTGATCTATGATGCACTGAAGCTCTCTGATAGCTTTCTCATTTCTTACGAGTTTCAAGCAACTCCGCAGGAAGGATTGTACACTTCCTGTCGACTCATCCTCATCGCATCTTCCTGATGTGGTAGCCTACGATGTCTCCACAGGACTAAGGCCACAAGGTGTTTGCTGTGGTACGCCCCTAGATGGTTGTACCTAGGGTCCTGATTATATAGGTTCATTAAAGAAAGTTTTAGCTTCCTGAAATGTTTCTTTATTCTTCTGCAGGTCGAGTGGTGTTGATTTATTAGTAGCTTTGTGCACCCACTCCGGTCCTATGTTCTCTTCAGTCTCCTGTGATGTCCCACTAGTCGAAGCACCGCTGTGAGTCACAATGTTGACTCTTGGTTTTGGCTCTTTCTGCTCCGCAGCGATAAGATGAATGTTCTAGTGTACTGCTGGCTTAGGTTCCCTGATCTTGGCTATCAAGGTAGGACATTCTTCTATAGCGTGATCGTAATATTTGCAATAATTACATGTCGTAGTAGGGCTTTGACAGTCCCTAGCATAATTTCCTACAACTCCACAGTTGTAACAAGTAATCGGTCCACGGCCACGGCCAAAGCCTTCACCACGGCCAAAGCCTCCTCCACGGCCTATAGGAGCCAGTTCATGCTGTGGTCCTACTGCTGGACCCGGTGTCTCTGATTGGACTTTGTACAAGTCATGTTTTCTATCGACCCTGAGATCGTAGGCTCTGTAGGTATGGTCTTCGTGTCCTACTGACTTACAGAAGGTACAGTATAAGTTCTTAGGTGTCTGTACATAATTCTGAAGTAAAGGGCATTGCTGAGGTGGATGTCCTCTTGTTTTGCATAGTTCACACCATGGCCCTTGAGTTTGTGCTAAGGGGTTAGGAGCCCCACTTGCTAAGTATTCAACAAATACTGGACAGTTATCTTTAGTATGGCCTTGTGCTTTACACTTGATACACCATATGTCTTGTGCAATCTCTTTTCCTTTTCGAATCTCATGCATCTATAATGTGAGATTTGCTAACTGGTTTTGCAGGTTTGTCATACCTGTACTGGTCTCAGCTAAGGGTGATGCCTCCAGTTTCATTTCCATCTCCAACGTTTCATCCTGCGTACGGAGTCTCTGCTGCATCAGTGGGTGTCTAATATGTGGGAGCAGTGCTACGATGAACCATTCCTTATGCTGCTCTGGCGCAAACTCAAATCTAACTTGGTTTATGAGAGCTTTGAATTTATAATCAAAGTCCCATACTGACTCTGTAGGTAAAATTTTTAATGTCTTTGAGCTCTATGATACACTGCGATTCAGACCTGGTCTTCTTAAATTATTTAATCATGGCAGTCCGGACCTGTATAAGTGTTCTGGGTATCGCTGAGGTATACTTCATATACCATGTTAAGGCTCATTCCCTAAGTGTGGTGACCAACTGTACAAGTTTAATATTATCATCGTGGATTCCTTTAATGGTCCACACGGCTTCACATAGAAACCAGTCCTGCTCTGGGTCTTCTGCCCATGTGCCCTTAAAGGTAGGTAACTTCATGTCATCCCCCATTCTATTTCTACGTGGTGGATGCTGATTTGCTGTGTTACTACCACTTGACGGTGTAGATGTAGGTGATGTAGCGGTAGTATGTGTTGTGGGTGAACTACTAGATGGAGTTCCTACGGGATTATTCTGAGTCCTGATTGTTTTCTGTGGGGTATAAGGGTGGTAAGGGATACCCCCTTCTGTTCTTTCTGTATTACTATGACTCTGTTGTCTAGTATTATCTGAACTGTTTTCAAATATGGAAGAGCTGAAATCTACTTTATATTCTTGCCACTACGTGTACATCCAATATCATCAAAATCACTCTCAAACTCTTGTGACATCACACTTTCTTAGCTTACTGGTCTAAAACTATATCCATTACTCCTTTTTCATATAATAACATCTTAATGGACAAGTTTAAAGATTTTAGGTACTTACCACGATATCCTTTGAAGAAGTACCGCTCAGCCTCGCTGAAGCTTTTTGTCTGTTCAACTGCAAACTCTGTAACAAAGCCTTCTAGCACACTTGCAAGCCAGAAGTCGACTACTCGTGTAATGGGATTGTCTATGCTCTTCACGGTGTGAATCAGCTCCGGTGTCCACATGATGTTTCTTTTCTTTCTGAATATATTTTGATCAGTCAGCTTTGATAACCAGTCGTACAGCTCATTTCCATAGGTCGCAAAAAATATCGTATGCAGGTCTGTGTAGATATGTTTTTGCAACCAGTCCTCTGTACTTAGTCTAGGACTCTTGTTCTCTTGTTTTGCAAACTCTTTCTCCTTAGACACAAGCCACTGGTTGAGTTCGTCTCTAGTAGGATGCCAATAGAACATTAGCTATGTAATGTGTTCAAAGCCGGCAACGAAACCATTTGTTGACTATCTGGGCAGACCTGGGTTTACTAATATACATATACCAACAATACCCCTAGCTCACTGGCCCTTTCGGCAACAGACTGCAAAATGGCCTGAAGTCTCACCCGAAGTGATCTTATGGGTTGGCTGAAGACTCAGGTGTCCTCAACCAGGTTCTGTAGCATCCTAGGGTCTCGTGGTTTCTCTTAGCTAGCAAGATCTCTCTGCGATGCACGGTTTTGTCTTACTCGCGGGTTCTAACAGGGGAAGGACTCCTATCTCATCGCAGCGAATCAGGCGGTGCACAACTCTCCCTTCCTCTTAACCCACGCTCTGTGATATCTCACACTGCAACTCCTCTGACGGTGTGATATCGCCTACTGTCAACACGATATCTTCTATAGTAAAACCCACTGCGACCCTCACGGTCCAAAAGCTATCTCACTGGGTGAAATGACTTGGCTAACTTTCAACAAGATAGTAAACACTCTGACTTGAACTTCCACAGTTCAACATGCTCTACCTCAACTATACTTAACTGGCCAAATAAGTATACTGGAAACACTTTAACATAATGACTTATTACTGTGTGAAACAAGCACTGATAAACTCATATGCAGACGCTTAATACATGTAAATCCACCTTTAACCTTCAATAATGCTGTAACTAAATGAGGACATACAGACATTTACTAACTGCAATACAACATTCATGTAATAGATAACAGATATCAACTAAGTAAAGCACAATCAGATGAAATAATCACATAACACATTGGCTTTACGTGTTTCACTTCCAGGGTAGAAGCTACGTCCACAGAACTGTGTTTATTATATCTTGAGAGAGTACACAGTTCTGCTGCAACCTATTGTGCAGCTAGAGATCTTCTGGGTAACTCCGCACTCACTGCCGAGAGCCCTTCTCTTCTAGATCTCTTCTCTTTCTCTATATTTCCTTCTTACAATATTCTTTCTCTCTCTCTCTCTGTCAATCCCTGCGGATTGTTACATACATACTCCTGGAATCGGCTACTGGTTATAGTAAGGTAACTATGGACTGAATAGTAGAACCAAAGCTTGACTCTATTACAATACAAAATAACTGTGAGCTAACAGACTACTAGACTCTCAGACTGGCTAACTGTCTGAATAGCTACAGGTTATCCGACTAGCTAACCTTTTACAATACAGTTTTCATCCCTTTATAGGCAGCCCGAAGGTCTCGCCATTACAACACTGTGGGCCTATCCCAATAGTAACCCAAAAACCCTAACTGTGACAGTCGGTCTATCTGTACTCGAACTGCCGCTTTCTGTCACACCACAGCTCTCTGCAGTCTTCCACGCTTCCCGGTGCTAATCGTGGGTGCTGGGCGCTGCTTCCTCTTCTGTCCTTCATCTTCAATACCTTGGCCTCGTTTCCCCTTTTCCCTTTATGACGGTAGCTGAGCCCTCCTGTCTTCTGTCGCTGCCTTGAATGCAGTGGGTGAGCTCTCTCTTCTCAGTCGCTTAGGTACTATCGTCTTCTTTGACTTCTCTATCCCGATAGTCACAGTTTTCGACTCTGATCTGTAGCTAGAAACATGCTACGGCATTGTATCTTTTCCTTATCTCTTATATCTTCACCAAAACTATCTATCTGCCAAAATGGCAGCTTCTCCTGTAGCTATGGGACCCTACTCCAACACCATGGGATCCTAGCCTCCTTCTAGTAGTACCTGGTAAATAGGGTGTAGTAGCATCCTTTCAGAAGCAGCTGATAAAACAGGAGGTTGTAGCTGTTTCTCACTCTATATGCAAGTTAATATAGCTAACATACATAATGCTCAATATAAATTATCAACCCAGGAAAGTCTTTTTATTTCAAATATAATTCGCACTATCTATGCATAAACACTAAGTAGCTGATTAATTGAATGAAGGATTAACTATCCAATCTATCTGCTCAGTCAAACTCCTCTCATGATTAAACTGATCTGAATTACCTACTTAATAATTTTAGAATTGCAATTACCTTCCTACAACTTCAATCCAATAACTAATGATTCTAGAAATAAATAAATAGACTACTTTTGAAAGAAGTTAAATCCTAACACTACCAGACTATATGCAAATCCATCATCACTAGTTTAATTCCACTGACATAGGAATCAGAAATAACAGGAATTGAACCAAACAATTCTAAGCTATAATTTGATTGAATTAGCAAACCTAAGAAATACAAGTAATTAAAAGGAACTAGAGATGAGCTTGACTGTTACATCTAACACACACTTGCATAATGGAAACTAACCTACATAGTCGACTATCACACCACACTGCTATAGCTTAAGAGAAATGCAGATATTGATTATCAAAGAAAGCACAATGATTAACCATTATTGTTGCAGCTATTGTAAAGAATGCATCTACTATAACTTACATACCACACAACAGAATAATCAAAACATCTAATTAACTCAATGATATATGTGGGAAGGAAGGCCCGGCCTTTGAACAAAGACACCAAAACTAAAACAGATTAAAACGTAGAAGTATGAAGAATCCTACTTCTTATATTAAAATGGTATAATTAAATTACAATTCTTTGTCACAGCTTACACAGCATAATCCAAATATCAACCAACCCCTAGCTTAGGATATTTCCCAATATTTATACATGATCAATCATAACCTTCACCCACTAATATCGGGAAGCCATGAAGATCTACAATATTCAGGATGTCGTGTTACAATGAGTTGTACAGCTGTGAGTGGAATTAAATGCGAGCAAAGAGTATAGGTAATCCTATTGTGTGAGCCATTAGTGAATAAACAGAACAAATTTAAGGAATACCCTATCTGTTGCAGCTAAACCTTAAGCAATGGCACGCTGTCGCAGGTGAGTCTGTTGCAACTGAGCATGTTGCATAGATATGTGGAATGATGGCCTCTGTTTGCTTCCAGTGTATGGGGCTACGACTAGAAAGTGATAGTTGGCATCAAAAGCTAATCTTCCCTTCAAACTACTCGGGTTGTTACACCTATACTTCTCAAATCTTGAAATATCTTTATGAAATCACGATGTATTAGTAAAATTCAAGAGACAAAGTTCTGATCATAACAATAAGAGGCATTAATAAGATAAAACAATAATTAATCATACCTATAAATATTCAAGGCTAAATGTGAGGAAATAACATATGTTCTGGTGCATAGAATCGAGTAGGACAAGGAAAAAAGGGTATAATAGGTGTGGTAAAAAGGGGGCATTTCAGGACCCAACTATCTTGTTGCATGTACTCGTGAAACAACCTTCACTAGTCTGAATCTGATGCTATAACTGTACCATGTTCATGGAGAGAGGAAAATTGTAGGAGATTTTAGGTGGTTCATTCCCATCTAGATATCTGTTATGGGAAGCACAATATTTCCAACACTACTTCTCCTCTTCCTTTGTTAATGAAAAATCATCCCTATATGGACTTGTTGGCCACCAAATAAGTGGAAACTTGAATTTAAGTCCTAACTAGCTAACTCCACACTTCTTCATACATTCAACATATCCCTCAACCCTAGGGAGCGCCTGTTTAAAGTTTTTAAAGCAATAAGGGTCCCTTTTCTTCAATGATGAAGGAGAATCCTACCATCTATTCTTGTTGCCTTCCAAAGCCAAATGTTGTTGTCTAGAAATCTGGATAACACAAGTGGAGATGACCTGTTCTTGAATTTCAACCAGCTGTTGAGTTTTAATGGGAGGTACAAGCCTATGTTCCTGAACAGTAAGAAGAAGGTGAGGAGATTGAGGTTCACTCTGAATCCAAAGATTAGAGTTAGCCTTATTCTAATAAATTGTCTGGAAGGAACTCTCCCAATGCACATGATTGCTGACAAAGGAAGAAAAATCCCTCAGCTGGACATCTCCTAAGTAAGGAGCAGGGTTCAAATGATGGTCCAGAGGGAAAGCCATTTCATGCAAGTAAATTTCACACAACAGGTTATGCTCAGTGAAGTTCCTTTCCATAAAGGTCTCCAAAAATTGGGCAAAGGATGCCACTTCATAAGGTCTCCCTTCCTTCAATGCCTTCAATTTAAACCAAGTGAATTGTTCATACAAAAATATAGGATAAGAGGGAGATGGAGCTCTGGAGCTCATCGATTCCCGGGAGAGAGTGTGCAACTGATCATTTTCCTTCTGCATGGACTTGAATTTATTCAATTCCTTCAACTCTTTATGTACTTCTTCCCAACAAAACCTATGGAATTTTAACTCTTCTTCCCATCTTTCCCTCAATTCTCTGATAGTCTTTCTATGCGCAACAAGGGGAACCATTCCTTCCTAGTATCTTTCCACCTGACTCTTCCATTTATTTACTTCTAATTTCAGCAGCAAGAGTTCTTCTATCAGTCTTTGAATCCTTCCATCTCCTGCATCCTTCTCCTTGTTAGAGTCTAAATTAACAAAGTTCTAGGAAAATTGAGTCCATACCTTATTACTCGATGTCTCAACCTGATCATTCTGAATTGGAAGTGTAACAGCTTTCTCTTCTACCAGTCTTCCAACCACCTCTGCCTGTATGGGTATTTCTGCAACGAATTCTAGGGATGTTGGTTCTTGTGTAACAGCATCCTCCTCCTGAAACCCAACTATATCAACTTCAGCATCCTTTTGTGAAGATGTTGGTTCTTGTGTGACAACATCTTCCTAAGTTTTAGTCTCAGCATATTCTTGAGTCTTAGTTGAAGCTTTGACAGGGAGCTGCAAGGGTGTTGGTTCTTGTGTAACAACTTTCCGTCCTTCCAGTTCTTGAGGTTGCTGAGGCTTATCTTGAGCCACTTCCATATCCCATGAAAGATGAGACTGGTCCCCAAATATTTTAGTGTCCCCTGATGGTTGGGACTGCATCTGTTCATCCTCCCCTAGCTCCAAATCAATAATTGTGTCCACCTTAGGCTCAATTATTCCTAGATGAATGGGAGTCTCAGAAAGAATTCCTGAGGATGTTGGTTGTTGTGTGACAACATCCTTGTCAGCTTTAACATTTTCATGTTGCTGATTTTCTCCATCCATTAGTTTTGAGTCCTGAGATTGTTCTGGGGTCATACTAAAAACTTCTAAGTTCAGATCAGGGATTGTCTCAACCTCTGGCTCACATGCTTCCATTTGAGTATAATCCTCAACAAAAATATCTGAGGATGTTGGTTCTTGTGTAACAACACCCTGTAGATGAGACTGTAATTGCTCACGCTCCCTTACTTCTATGTCAGGGACCATTTCCACTTATGTTTCATCTTCACCCCTCAATTCCACCACAGATGTTTCTTTCTCTTATTCAACTTCCTGTGTGGGTTTTTATGCTACAAATGCATGCACTATGAATTTGTATCCTGATTGATTAAAACTTTCCACACACTCGGGGAAAACAACTTTTTCCACTTCTTCACCTTCCTCGGAAAGAGGTTATCCTTCCAACTAATATGCAGCTTCTACTAATGTGTCCAGCCTTCTTTCCAACTGTTTCCTACATGCTTCCTTCCACCTTTCTAATTCCTTTCGAAGTGCTTGCATGTCTTCCTTCAGCAGACTATTTTCATATAAAAGTCCTTCAATTTGAGGTTCTTTTTCAACAGGTTCTTGTGGGGCAGCATTTGTCCTAGGTCTCAATATGGGGAATTCAATATCTGATTCAATGTTTTCCCATCTTGCTCGTGCTACCTCTGTTGATGTGACAGACTTGGTTCTCCTTCTCTTCACTGGTCATGATGTTTGTACTTCTTCTCTTGATATTCTTTTCTTCTTCTATGGTACAAGGGTTTCTAATCCTGCAATTGATGTGGAAGGGACACCTCCCTCTTCAGTGAACTCCCTTGTCTCTGCCATCTCAATTTCTTCCTCGATTAAGGTTCCTCCCCATTCAAGAGAAGATTCGATGGTGAGGATCTTTGCATATCCTTATATCATAATATCTCCCACAACCTCATCTTCCACCGTCGCAGCATTCAATGTTGCTTCAATTTCAGCTTTAGTTGCTAGAGCTTCCACATTCTCTATTCTTTCCATAGGGTTTGATGTTGTTGCAACCTCTCCTTGTTCTTTCGCTTGATTAATTGGATTTTGTTCTTAGACTGTCTCGTCTCTTCCCCACAAATGAATTGGAGGGACTCTGGTCCTCCTCCCCCACTTCCACTCCCCCCAACTTTGCAGGTGCCTCTTCTTCCTCTTCTATTGGGGCATCACACAAAAGTGCAGGTGCCTGAATTATCTGAGGTTGGACAGTGAATTGTTCCCAGGTTTGGTTCCGCTGTGCTAAGGCCCTTATGATGAGAAGTTTAATTAGGTCATGATGGGTGAGAGAAGATTAAGGGCATCGGGCTGATATTACAAACCCCTCCATATGATGTAGGTCCTTAAATAAATAAAATGGGATATTGAGTAAAGCCTTGTGGCATAAATGAGACAGTAGAGGAAACTCGGAGAAATAAATAGTCTGATACCGACCTTCACATGTGATGTACTTATTTAGGAAGACTGCCACGTTATTCCAAGGGTGAGGCGGTGATTGTAGATCTATCCCTTGTTTGGCTTGGTAGACCTGTTCATCATCTACGAGAAACTCCCGCATTGCAGCCGCATTGTGGGTTCTTCTTCCAAAATAGGTTCTTCCCTCACGACGAAGACCAATAACCTCAACCACAATCTCCTCTTAATGTCTATGCATAGACCTATGACTTCTGAATAAGTTTCTGTCAAATTTAGATCAAATTGCAGAGCCATTTCTCGATGAAAACCATTTAAACGCTGAAAGAACTCGATCCATCTAGCTGCTTTGAAAATGGAAAAAACCTATGCATTTCTATGTAGGGCCTCCGTATTTGCAGGTTCATGTCGAGTTGGGATACCCATATCATCTCTCTGTCTGAATTAGGGTATCAAATCAACAAATTATAGACCTAGAAATGGAAGTTACAGCATAGGAACATGCACGAACAGCCGAGGTTGGAGTTGGATAAATTAGGAAATTTAAGACAGTCGTAAGCAATGAATAATTGGTAAGATTTGGTCCCAAATTAGGAAAAAGATGACGGACGAGTGCTAAGTTTAAGTACTGGATAGATCATGCGGATTGAAAGTTAAATGAGTACGGGTCTAATGACATGTACAAAAAGGAAAAGCATGATTAATTTTGTCAAATCCAATTAATGCCTAATCATGTAAATGATCGAGCCCGTACCTTAGCAATTATGAGATGAATCGTGACTTTCCATAGTAGTGCAGTGTATCATCGTAGCCATCAAATTAAACATTATTGCGTGCATGCTTCTATGATATTACCCCCAGTGAATCAAGAACTGTCTTTTCAACCTTGGCGGAAACATAATTGAAGCTGTGAGGTGAATCGGAACCCGACAAAGTCACGGACGACGGCATTTGAGGGAAAATCTGGAGGAGTTGCAATTGTTTTGTCGATACATATGGAGGAGTTGCAGCTACGAAGATAAGGGAATCAGTGAAAAATTAGCACCAGTGCAACTGCGAGAATAGAAAGATAAGAAAAAATTAGCAGAGTTGTAGCTGCAGAGATGTGAGAAAGCGACTAAAATTGGCGGAGTCGCAACTATGAAAGATAGGGAAATAAGTAGAATTTGGTGGAGTCGCGACTGCGAAAAACAGGGAAATCTGCAGAATTTTGCGGAGCAGAAGCTGCAAAAAATAGGGAAATATGTGGAATTTGGTGGAGTCACAACTGTGGAAAATAACAAAATATGTGGAATTTGGTGGAGTTGCAGCTGTGAAAAATAGGGAAATATGCGGAATTTGGCAGATTCACAACTGCGAAAAATGGGAAAATGACATATTTTAATGGAGTTGCAGTTGCGAGAAACAAAAAAATAGTCAAAAATTTTACGGAGTCACAACTGGGAGAAACAGGAAAATGGCAGATTTTAACAGAGTTGCAACTGCGAGAAATGGGAAAATGGGCAAATTTGAATGGAGTCGTAGCTGTGAAAATGGGGAAATGGTTGAATTTGAAAAGAGTCGTAGCTGTGAAAACTATTCATTATTCATTTTTTTCAAGGAGCTCTTCTAAAATAGGAACATGGATTAAGGTGCTCACAATCGTCAAGCCTAGTCATGACCACTGCTCATTACGTATTTTCCTGCACAGATTCTTCAAAGAAAACCAGTCAAGCATAAAGGAAAACCGAATAAAAATAAAACAAAACATCAATTTATTTATATACAAAATCTTGTGTGGAAATCACAGTTTCCTTTTAAAGATTGACAGGGACAGAGAAAAATTCTTGTCCTTGCTTTAATTGGTATCTTGGATCAGCTGCAACCTGTGAGATAAATGTGTCCCTTGTGATTGGCTTGTGATACAATCGCAGCCTATGACCATTAGCAAATAATGGCGTACGATCTTCATCAATAGTGACCAGGAAGACTGTGTTATTTTCAAATACCTTGTCTATCTTGTATGGACCCAAACATCTTGTTCAAAGCTTACCTTTGAAGTCCCTCTTGAACCTAGAATAATATAACAATGATCAGTCTCCTTCGCAGAAGACTTTCTTCTTTATGAACCGATCATGCCACTTAGATCGTTGTTGTTGAATTAATTTTGTCTATTGTACAATAGCTGTTAGTTTTTCATCGAGTTCATTTAATTGGTTCAACATGTTCCTCTGAGATTATATTAAATCTAAATTTACCTCCATAGCTATCTTTAAGGTTCTGATTTCGAATTCAATAGGAAAGACAACATTCTTACCATACACCAATTCATTGGGGGAGAAGCCCGTAGTATTGCGCCAAGTAGTGCGATATGCACAAAATGCCTCTAGAAGTCTGTCAGCCTAGTCCCTGCGATGGATTCTGAATGTTTTTGTGAGAATAGATTCAATCACTTTGTTGGTACTTTCCACCTGGCCATTGGCCTATGGATGATAAGGTGAAGTTATTCTGTGTTAAATATGATACTTCTATAATAGAGCTTCCAAATTATGTGACACAAACTGCGGTCCTCCATCTGTGATTATTTACTTGGGTACTCCAAAATGAGTGAATATTTCTCCATACATGAAATCTATTACATCCTGGTCATTCGCTTTCACCAAAGCCATAGCCTCCACCCATTTTTTGATATAATCGATGAAAACTAAGATGTAAATTTTTTTCTTCGAGGGAGGGTTGATGGTCCCAACGAAATACAAGGCCCATCTGTTGAAGGGTTCAACCACCAGTTGTGGTTGAAGGGGAATCTCATCCAGTATGTTAGGTTGGCCCATCCTCTGATTGCTATCACAAGCCTATACATACTTCTTCGCATCCCTGAAAATTGTTGGCCAATAATAGCCCATTTGTAGTACCTTATGACATGTTCGTTTATCAGCAAAGTGTCCCCCCATAGGGTTCGTCATGACAAACCTTCAAGATACTAAAAATTTCATCCTCTCTTACACATCTCCTAATTTCAAGATCAGGGCCTGTGTAGAAAAGATGACCATCTATCCAGCAATACCTAGTACTTTGTTGGATGATTTTCCTTTTCTCTCTCTTTGACAGATGTGTCGAAAGATTTAGAAACATATGATTACCCGAGGGAATGAGCTCATACTGCAAACAAATGTTTGTCAGGAAAAGAATCTTCAACTAGAATGATGCCATCATTGTTAGTAAAACAAGATAAAAAATCAGCAACAACATTCTCTTTTCTAGGTCTGTCAATAATTGTAATGTCGAACTCCTATAATAGTAACAATGATCTAGTTATCCTAGCATTTGTAACAGGTTTATTCATTAAATACTTGATGGTTGAATGGTCAGTGTGCACAAAAGTGGGGTATCCAGTGATGTAGTGTCTGAATTTATTGATGGACTAGACAATGGCTAGAAATTCCTTTTTTGTAACAGTGTAATTGAGTTCAGCAAGGGCCAAGTTTTTACTGATATAGTAAATTGCATATGGGGCTTGACCATCCTGCTGTCCCAGAACTGTTCCAATGGCAGTGTCAGAGGCATCAGAAGAAATATGAAAAGGAAGAGCCCAATTCGGCCCCCTTAAGATAGGAGTTGTAGACAACCTCTTCTTAATTTCAGTGAATGTTTTTTGGCATGCATCATTCCAAATGAACTGTACATCCTTCATCAACAAAGTAAATAAAGGAGAAGCTAGTTTGGAAAAAAATTCTTTGAATCTTCTATAATAACCAGCATGTTCTAAGAAGCTACGTACCTATTTCTGTGTTCCAGGAGTGCATATCTTTTCAATTACCCTGATTTTGGATGGATCTACGTAGATACCATCAGCAGAGATGAAGTTCCCTAGAACCACAACCTCACTGATCATCATGTGGCACTTTTCAGTGCTCAAAGATAGTTGGGTTTGATCACAGCATGTTAAAACTTCTCTAATTTTTTCAGTGCCTCCTAAAAGTCACCTCCATAAGGGGTAAAGTCATCCATGAAAATCTCCATACTGTCATTGACCATATTTGAAAATATGCAAATCACAGTTCTCTGAAAGGTGGTAGGTGCGTTGCACAAATCGAAGGGAAGTACCCCAGGGACAGGTGAAAGTGGTGTTATCTTGGTCTTCAGGAGCGATCTATAACTGGTTGTACCCACTAAAACCATCTAGGAAGGAAAATAATTTATTCCCAGATAAGGTATCAAGTACTTGATTGATGAAGCGCAAAGGGAAATGGTCTTTCTATGTCACTTTGTTTAACTCCCTATAATCCACATAGACTCTCCATTTCCCATTCTTCTTTGGTACTATCACGAGTGGAGAAACCCACTCGCTTTCTGAGATCAGATAAATAAACCCTGCTTCCAAAGATTTTGAATTTCCTCTTTCACTATGTTCCTAAGGTTGGGGTTCATCCTTCGTTGTGGTTGGCACACAGGTCGAGAGTCACTTTTAATGTAGATGTGGGGGGTGCATAGATTAGAAGGGATACCCTTCATATATGTGTACTCCCAAGAAAATTCTCGCTTGTGTTGTTTCAGGAATGTGACCAGATGTTCCAATTCATTAGGAGCGACGTTCAGATTGATATTCAATGTTTTACCTAGCTCTATCTTAACTAGAATACTTTTTGAATTCTTGAGTACTGGAATTATATTGGTGTCACTGTCTAAAGTCTCCTCTGTAAGATTTTCCTGTTTTTCTTCATCTAGGGTACTATTCAGGATCTGGTAAACATGTGTATTGACATATGTAGGCTCATTGATGAAACTATTGGTAGCATCTCCCTCTATTTCATCTTTGAAGGTTAAGGCTTTCCCTATCGTTAACAGTGGTTGAACCCCATCTTCCTCCTCTAGCTCCATCCATAGTGGAGTTTCAGCTTCTAAGCTAGGTCGAGATGGAGGGAATAAGGTAATACTTTTGTCTCAGACCCATCTGAAATGGTCATAGATCCTGACCGACAACTGATGTAAGCATCTATCGTGGCTAACCAAGGTCTTTTGAGGATCATCAGGTATCCCCCTAGCTGTGACTTTCGCTGTAACACCAAGAAATATTCGAGGTATTCCCACGAATCTACTGAGACAGTGAGGTCATCCAAAATTCCTTCGGGTTTGATGGTGGACCTATCAGTGAGTTCTAAAATGGTAGGGGTTGGCCGAAGGTTGGTGAGCCCAAGTTTTCATATAGTTTCTATGGTTATAACATTGATGGCTATGCCTAAATACACCAAAACATTTAGTATCTGAGTGTCCCCAATCTATACTATGACAGTGGGGTTCCCAAAATCATCGTATTTAGCTAAGAGGGTATTTCCCATTATCAGTTCATAGAGATTTCCTAGAACATGGACAGTGGGAGGATCCCTAGGTTTTCTTCCTGGTTTTCTTACACAAAGATCCCATACTGTCTTGGCATAGATAGGCACATCATGGAGGGTTTGTAGCAGTGGAATTTCGACATATAAGTTTTTCAATTCTCCCAGGAGGTTAAATTGAGGTTGTTCCACTATTTTCTATAGTGTTAAATGTTCAGGGTATGGAGGTTCTCTAATTAGTTTTGTAGGTTGTGTTTCGATAACTATTTCTCCTTGTGTTTCATTCGTTGTCTCGATAGGACTTTCAGAATCCTAAATAATGTGGATTGTCGTGTTGAATGGGTATTTTATATTCATCCTTACTTCAGTCACTGAAGATGGAACATCTGCAATGGCTAAAGGCTCCACTACTCTCCATGATCATAAGCGTATGTTGTTACACGGAACTAGAGTGATGGAGTAAGTTGGAATGCTGTCAATCTCAAACCGGTGCACTACTTTATTTTTTTGGTTGGGGTTAGGTTCTATAGGTAGTTGCAGTTGTATGGGCATGTTCATTGGTGCAGCATTGTTCTGAAGCTGTAGTTGCGGTTGTTGGTACTGTTGGTGAGGATAATTCTAAGGAGGGTATTGTTGGTGAGGAAACTGTTGATAGGGAAATTGTTGGCGAGCAGGTTGGTTATGAGGAAACTGATTTCCTGGATGGGATTTCCTCCACCAAGGAGACCAGGAAGTCTATTGATTTAGTGGTTGTGTCCAGGGTGACCAAGAGTTGAAATTATGCATAGAAGGATGAGATGGATCCCATTGATGGTTAGAATAGTTTGAAGGGAATTGTGTATCCATATGATTCATATTATTCCTATTATTCATGGTATTCCAAAAGGGAAATGAATTTGGTTCATACCTTGGTTTGAGGTTTCTAAGGCTTGTTAAAATATTGTAACTTCGAAGAATATTCTATATGTATCTTTTGTGGTCCCCGATGGTCCTATCGGGAGAAATACTTGTATTACTTTGTATCCCGATGCTCCTAATTGGAAGAACTAATAAGAGTCATGAGGTAGTCCCCTCTAATTGTAAAGGTGAGTCTTTAGCACCCCGGTGAGGTTACTTGAACCTACATGTGTAGCTCGAGCCTAAATGATTTAACTCAAGCCTACATGTCAGATGAGTTAACTTAAGTGAACGGATGAATATAAATAGAGGTGTAGCGCTCCTCATTTAGAACACACACTCTCACTTGTGTAGCGCATTAGTGAAGGAGAGAGAAGTAGCTGGAGAAGGAGGAGGATCAGGCTTTGATCTCCTTGTTGGTTTTATCTTTTATCTTTTGGGGCATCTATACTGAGGAAGATTTTGCTGGGTTTTTCCCTTTAGGGTTTTCCCAGGATAAATCTTTGTGTTCTCTTTTGTATGTTTGTGCTTGTCTATCTTTCAGTGATCCTGTTTATATGCTTTTGTTATGAAATCGAAATGAAATACTAATGATCTAGCTTAGCATATGAAAATTTAACATGGTATCAGAGCCACCCTGAAAGAAGACATTGTGTAGCTAGGGATTCTTACTTTTTGGGTCTCTATCCACAATCGATCAACAAAATAAGGCTAGACTGACTCCCCATTGAAGGGCGCATCTTTCTGTCGAAGCAGAATTCGATTCCGAGCATTTTCAGTTTTGGTGCAGAAATTTAGGGCTTTCTATAGAAGAGGAATTTTTGAGTGAGCCTGGCATAGCATTTTTCTCCTCATCAAAATCGAAGTTTAGAGACCTGGATCAAGAAATTTGGTTGGCTAAAACTCCGGGAAAGTCAAACCCTAGTTTGACCTCGAGCTAGAAAAACCCTAAATAATAAAAATGCTAAGTTTTGGTACATTCGCTATATCCCAATATTGGAAAAGGGTCAGGAGCTAAAAATTACAGATTCCAAATATAAAATCCTTATGTACACTGTGTCCAAAATTAAGCCTCATATTCGCTATATTCTGGGAGATATGATCCCTCCAAATTAGGATTCCAGCCTCTTCCAGAATTCATCCCTAAACAGGACACCTGGGGATAATTGCTATATATTGGGATAAAAAGGTCCAAATTGAATTCCTGAAGATGTTCCATAAATATCATGGGCCATACGTTTTGTGGTCCTAATTTCAGAACCAGAATATGAAACAGTGACACGTGGCATGTCGTACAATTTTGTTGTTATGAACATTCCTATAACAGGTCACCTTGGTAAAAGTATCATAAATCCCAATTGGTGAAACAAATTCTGATGAAACCTATGGTGTTGGATCAGGAACATGTGATTTTACTGTAGTGCAAAATTTCAGACACAAACGAGTAGTAATTTCAGATATATCATAGAAACAGTGACAAACATTTCTGCAGAAGAAATTGGAAAACTAGGGCTTCCTGTTCTGAGAGCTTCCCTCCACTGTTTTCAGAAAAGGAGTACATTGGACAACTCCATTTGAAGAGATATATATTTCTATCCAATTAGATATGAAAGATTCAAAGTTTTTAAAATTAGGGTTTCTCTGACAAACTCTAGATCAGCCAGCTCCGGAAGCAGGACGGACACCTCAAATCGGTAAGATCTAATCTTTTGCTATTTGCATTTGAGGTTCTTATTTCAAAGTGGTCTATCACATCAGATTGATGATAAGCTTGGTGAAGTTGACAACTTCCAAGCATGGGAGTATTTGACCTCTCTAAATAAAATGAATTGGACACCTACATGAGTAGAGAGGTTCCAGTTCTAGAGAGAGATGAGGCTCAAAGCCTTACACCAGAAGAACTTGGTCAAGGCCAAGAAGATCATTGTCGATTCAGTCACAGATCAACTTGTACCACAAGCGTCTTCCCTAAATACACCGAAAGAGATGTTTGATTCCTTGACCAAGCCATTTGAAGGAAAGAACATACATCGAAAGATGACCTTAAGAAACAAATTGAAGAGGTAAAAGAAGAAGTGAATAATGCAGAAGTGGTGATAGCCACCTTAAATGGCCTCCCAGGATCATGGGATTCATTCATGCAAAGAATGTATGCCAAAAGGAAGTGATTACTTTTAGCTCGACTCATAATAAGAGAAGAAGAAGATGGGAGCAGTTAAATATCAATCTCTAACCATTCAAATAAGATCCCTCAAGCGACGAGGAATACGAAGAACTCAATTCTTGAAGAACCTCTTATTCATCTTATCATTTGGATAAGAAATGATGATTTCACAAATGAAGAACATGATAAAGCAGAATGATCAAGATGGAGTCTACCCACAAAACAAATAAAAGATAAGTATTCAATTGTAATTTCATGATATTGTTTTGTTATACATTTGATTATATTCAGTTGATGTGTTATGCATGATAGATTGTTTGCATTAATGACTATATACTACTAATATGCATGTGATGGGTAAGTAGCTCATGGTGCTATACAACTCTCCATTGCTACTTATCAAACCTCTTTGTTGACATATTGGATTAGTGCACAATCTCAATGATGTCATGGTATAGATGGAAGGCATCTAGAAAGTTTCTGTGAGATATGGATTAATGTTGTATTGGATAAACAGTTGCATGATGCATAAGAATTTGTTGTTATGCATATGTTTTATGAAATAGTTATAACCATGCAACTGCTGTATTTGAATTGTAGGAAAGGTCCTGTACAACCTCCTACAACAAAATAAGGATTAGACTTATTCCGAAGAACAAGTGATGACAATTCAATATTCACTCCAATAAACATGAATCTGAAGCTCCCAGGGTCAGAGACACCATGACGGAAGAAAGAGCTTCAAAGAGAGGTAGATCCACCTCGAAGGATGAATACCACCATGGGTACGAGAGATAACTCAAGATGAAGAAAAGAATTCTATGAAAGAAGCTATGATCAAATAATAACAGTTGATCATGGGGAATGATGTATACGATATGATTTCGAGACATAAAGGGAAGTACGTAGTATCTTCCATATGGATCTACAAGAACAAGTGTACAAAGCAAGGTTCGTGATTTGCATCAGAAAGAATAAACTATGACCAGTATATATCAAGCATAGAACCACCTATATAGAATGAAGAAGGAAGATGACACTCCACTTCAGGGGGAGTGACTACAGAATATATATGAGTTCGACATGGTATGACATGATGGATAGCTTCGTGATGGATTGAGACTTTACCAAGAGTAAAGTGGGTTCCAACCTTCAAGGTTGTTTGTAGAAGTCTAGGATATGTTGATGATCTGACAAGACGAACTCATGGAAGATGTTATAATGAAAGAATACTAGAATGATGTTTGGGATATAGTACTCAAACTAGAAAGCAATAATGTGGTATCTTACAAATGGATTTGCAAGATAAAATATGTTGCTGATAGAAGTAAGGAAAGACTTGTGGCTAAAGGTTTCTATAAGAAAGAAGGAATTAATTCTGAAGAGACACTTACTCCAGGAAGCAAGGTACACTTCCTTCAGAACTATGATGGTATTTGATTCCATGATGAAGTAAAGACAAGCCTTCCTTAATGATATGATTGGGGAAGGATTTTACAGATGGACTCATATATGTAATTTGAAGAAGGCTCTCTATGGCATGAAGCAAGATCCTAGAGCTTGGTATGGAAGGATAGACAGTTTCCTGTCAATTATGGGCTTTACCAAGAGTAAAGCTGATCCTAACCTTTATCTCAAGGTTGTAGAAGATGAACCTGTCATCCTATGGATGACTTATTCTTGACAGGGAATGAGAAACAGATCATGGAAAGCAAGAAGAAACTAGTAGAAGAATTTGAGATGAAATACCTTGGGTTAATGCATTATTTCCTAGGTCTGGAAGTATGGAAAAGTTCAGAAGGAATATTTCTCAACCAGGGAAAGTTTGCGGTAGAGATATTGAAGAGATTCAATATGTTGGAATGCAAAGTCATGGCCACACCCATGGACTCCAACCTGAAGCTGTTAGTTGATGACTCATCAGATTTAGTGGATGTGACTCATTATAGACAGATCATTGGGTCATTGATGTACTTAACAAATACCAGACCAGACATTTGTTTTGCTATGAACACCTTAAGTCAATATCTTGTTCAACCAAGACAGGTTCACCTAGTAGCTGCAAAATATGTGATATATGAAAGGGACTATAGAATTTGGTCTATACTATGATGGTAGCCATGAGTATAGATTGTATGGCTACACAGATGCATATTGGGCTAGAAGTATCTCAGACAGGAAAAGCACATCAGGTAGATGTTTTTGTTTGGGGTTTGCTATGAGTTCATAATTTAGCAGGAAATAGTCCAGTGTTTCTCTTAGCATGGATGAAGCAGAATACATAGCAGATTGCTCTACTAAGTTGTGAAGTCATATGGCTTCGGAAGCTGATATTAGGTCTCCTTGACCTGAATATGGATACTACATTGATTCTATGTGATCACGAGAGTGTTGTGATAACAGAGAACCCTGTGTTCTGTCGTAACACATATAAATCTGGTATTTCTACATACGAGATAAAGATGCAGATGATGATGTTTCAATATTTACATACTGTAGATAGAGATGATGGTGATTCAGTATTTCTATACTAAATATAGAGATGATGATGTTTCAGTATTCCCATACTGAAGATATAGATGATGATGATTTCAGTATTCCCATACTGAAGATATAGATGATGTTTCAGTATTTACATATTGTAGATGCAGATGATGGTGACTCCGTATTTCTATACTGAATATAGAGGTGATGATGCTTTCAGTATTTCTATACTGAAGATATAAATGATGATGCTCTTAGTAGTCACATACTAAAGATACAGATGGTGATAGTTCAGTATTCACATACTGAAGATGTAGATGAAGATGGTTTAGATGATGATGCAGTGACAAAGCCTCTGTCTCGGGTAAAGTTTGAACACTTTCGAGACAAGATTGGTGTGGTTTGGAAAGACTTTCCCTGAAAGGGGGAGTAGTGATGCTGCAGTGGGATTGTATCATCCCTGTGCACTTTCCCTAAAGAGATTCGGAGACCTTGGTCTTCGAGAATGAAGAGGGATTGTATCATCCTGGGACATATGTCCAGAAGTGATCTGGTGACCTCGGTCATCAAGAATGTAGCAGGATTGTATCATCCTTGAACTTCGGTTCAGAAAGGATCCAATGAACTTCAGTCATCGAGAATGTGGAAAGATTGTATCATCCTTGAACTTCGGTTCAGAACGGATCTTGTGAACTTTGGTCATCGAGAATGTGGCAGGATTGTATCATCCTTGAACTTCAGTTTAGAATGGATCTGGTGAACTCCGATCATCGAGAAGGTGGCAGGATTGTATCATCCTTGGACCTTGGTTCAGAATGGATCTAATGATTTTGGTCATCGAGATGGTTGTAGGATTGTATCATCCGTGAACCTCGGTTCAGAATGGATCCGGTGATTTCGGTCATCGAGATGGTTGTAGGATTGTATCATCTGTGAACCTCGGTTCAGAATGGATCCGGTGATTTCGGTCATCGAGATGGTTGTATGATTGTATCATCCATGAACCTTGGTTCAGAATGGATCCAGTGATTTCAGTCATCGAGATGGTTGTAGGATTGTATCATCTGTGAACCTCGGTTCAGAATGGATCCAGTGATTTCGGTCATCGAGATGGTTGTAGGATTGTATCATCCATGAACCTCGGTTCAGAATGGATCTGGTGATTTCGGTCATCGAGATGGTTGTAGGATTGTATCATCCATGAACCTCGGTTCAGAATGGATCCGGTGACCTCAGTCATCAAGATGGTTGTATGATTGTATCATCCGTGAACCTCGGTTCAAAATGGATCCGGTGACTTCAGTCATCAAGACGGTAGGATTGTATCATCCTTGAACCTCAGTTCAGAATGGATCCGGTGACTTCGGTACTCGAGAACATGATAGGATTGCATCATCCTTGGACTTGGTCCTAAAGTGATAGGGACTGATTATCCTGTAATCAATCCGGTGACTTCGATTGTCGAGAATGTGATGATGATGATGTTCCTAATCGAAAGATCATAGTGTGATGATGATGATGTTCCTGATCGAAAGATCAGAATTTGATGATGATGATTTTGTGATAATGATGATGATGATGTTCCTGATCGAAAGATTAGAATTTGATGATGATGATGTTGTGATGATGATGATGATGATGTTCCTGATTGAAAGATCAGAATTTGATGATGATGATGTTCCTGATCGAAAGATCAGCATTTGATGATGATGATTTTTTTATGATGACGATGTTTTTATGATAATGTTTCTGATCGAAAGATCAGAATGTGATGATGATGATGATGATGCTTTTGATGATGATGATGACTCTGATCGAAATATCAGAATATGATGCCGAAGATGATGTTGTTGATCAAAAGGTCAAAGTGCTGAAGATGATGCTGTTGATCGAAAGGTCAAAGTGTTGAAGATGATGCTGCTGATCGAAAGGTCAAAGTGCTGAAGATGATGTTGCTGATTGAAAGGTCAAAGTGCTAAAGATGTTGTTGCTGATCAAAAGGTTAAAGTGCTAATGCTGATTAAAGAGTTGCTAACGTTGAATATTGAAGACGAAGACTATATAATGTTGAAAATCTTCCAATGATTTATAGATGTGTTACCCTGATGATGTTGATGATGTCCTCCATCTCTCTCCTACTATTTTTGTCATTGATGTTGTTATAAAATACCCTTCTTGTTAAGGGGGAGTGTTAAAATATTGTAACTTCGAAGAATATTCTATATGTATCTTTTGTGGTCCCCGATGGTCCTATCGGGAGAAATACTTGTATTACTTTGTACCCTGATGCTCCTAATCGAAAGAACTAATAAGAGTCATGAGGTAGTCCCCTCTAATTGTAAAGGTGGGTCTTTAGCACCCCAGTGTGGTTACTTGAGCCTACATGTGTAACTCAAGACTACATGATTTAACTCGATCCTACATGTCAGATGAGTTAACTTAAGTGAATGGATGAATATAAATAGAGGTGTAGCGCTCCTCATTTAGAACACACACTCTGACTTGTGTAGCACATTAGTGAAGGAGAGAGAAGTAGCTGGAGAAGGAGGAGGATCAGGCTTTGATCTCCTTGTTGGTTTTATCTTTTATCTTTAGGGGCATCTATATTGAGGAAGCTTTTGCTGGGTTTTTCCCTTTAGGGTTTTCCCAGGATAAATCTTTGTGTTCTCTTTTGTATGGTTGTGCTTGTCTATCTTTCAGTGATCCTATTTATATGCTTTTGTTATGAAATCAAAATGAAATACTAATGATCTAGCTTAGCATATGAAAATTTAACAAGGCTTCTTTTGGGTGATGAAGTGAATTTTTTGCACATCCAGAGTTGATTCATGCAGGACTGCCTTCACTTAGGGTAGTGAGGGACACTCCTTTGTATCATGGTTCAATTCACAAAGCTGGCACACTTCCACCTTTTCAAGTGGACATTTCTTCAGGGGGTTCTTCTTCCTGCATCTAGGGAAGAATACACCAAGTGTTAAATCTTCTACTACTTGCTTCTGCTTTTCTCTCAAGACATCTATTTCTGAGGAGATGGAACTCATCATCTTTGTTTTGAATTTCTAGAGAAGTTTGACTATTTCTACTCGGGTGGCTCCTCCATTGGATGACTTATGTGTTCTATCGAAGACATATTGTTCCAGTTTGTCTCGTTTGTTGGTTTTGCATGATCCTCTAGAATACCTTCTACATAATTCAATATTATTTTCAAAGGGTTCCTTCGAGATATCCCCCTTCCCCGACAGGTTCAACATTCCTAGGAAATATTCTCTAATCCCACAATGTAGGAGAATATTGAGCACATCTAGCCCCATAGTAGTCTATCCTACCCTCTGTACATTGTACAGAATCCTCTCAATGAAATATTCTAGAATCTCTTCATCCTTTTGTACCATCTTGAATAGCTCTTCTCTTTTATATTTAGTGTTACAGTACTCCTGTTATTTTTCAAGGAACACCTATTTCATTTGTTCCCAAGTGGTAACAGTCTCACTCCCCAGGATCATGAACCAACGCAAAGAATTATCCTTCAAAGTAGTAGGGAAAAGTTTTAACTTCTGCTCGTTGGAAGTGTAGTCGTAGCTATGGCAAAGGATGTCAAACTCAAAGATAAACTCGTATGGATCCTTTGTGGCCTTCCCATGAAAACATGGTAATACTGATGCTGATATGTTTTTCATGGGGGCTTGTCCAGATGCATTAGAGGAAATTTCAACTCAAAATGGGCCTTTTAACTTTTATTCAAATTCCATGTCATCATGTGTTAGCCAATGAAATTGCTTTAAATTTGAAATACCGTATAGGTCTTAAACACTTTTTTAATATAAATTTGGGGATAGGTATCATAAAAAAAACTACTTTTTTGTTTGTATTTTTGACATATCTTCCGGTGTTTTTACTCAAATTTTGATTGGGAGAGCTCGTTGGATGCGGAAATAAATTCTGCATCCAGCGAGTACCCACTCGGCATACTTTTGACGGACCCCTCTACCCCAAAAACAAGAAATAGTTGAAAAAAATGAAATGATGACATCATCATTCTATTTTTTCAGGTATTTCTTGTTTTTGGGGTAGCGGGGTCTGTCAAAAGTATGCTGAGTGGGTACTCGTTGGATGCAAAATTAAATTCCGCATCCAACGAGCTCTCTCATTCGAAATTTGAGTAAAAACACGGGGAGATATGTCAAAAATACAAACAAAAAAGTAGTTTTTTTCTTTTCTTCCTCCAAAATTAATAAATATTATTTTATTATTTTAACTATTATTTTATTAGTTCATTTTAGGAGGCCCATTTTGAGTTGAAATTTCCTCTAATGGCTGTCAAATGGGGAACTGGAGTGTGCCAACTGTCCCCTCATGTGGGGGGTTCATTTTCATTGTGATGGTTGTCCTCCACCACTTCCTCATGATCTTCAGGTTCATGTCCGTTGTTCATTTTTTCCTCTACTCTCTCATGTATTTTCCTTCTCTGATCTTCCCACTTCTGATGAAGTTGTGTCCACTCCTCCTTTGTCACCTTCCTCCCGTCAATGTGGTAAAACACCTCTCGGTCACCTACTCCCATAGCACTAACTCTTTCTTCATCCGTAGGGCACCTGATGGTGTTGTAGCTTATCCTGTATTTTCCACAGTGGAAACTGATGCTTCCACTCTAGGGGTAACCAAGATTCTTCTAACAGATGATACTTGATGGTGAGCTCCAGTAGAAGAGTTGGTTCTAGAAACCAGATCGTCAATGAATGTCCTTCTTCCCAATGCTCGGTTGCTGCCATGACCTCAACAACTTGGAAAATTAGTATTTTGGGGAGTTCTAGGGGTTTTGGGAATGTCACATTGTACTCTCCTCATATTCATACAACCCAAAACATGCAAGCATATAAATTGAAGAAAAATGAACAGATGCAACTACTATGGTGTCAAATAATTATCTTCCTCGGCAACAACGCCAAAATGTTGGTCACTCTATATGCAAGTTAATAGAACTAACATACAGAATGCTAAATATAAATTGTCAACCTAGGGAAGTCTTTTTATTTCGAAGATAATTCACACTGTCTTTTCATAAACACTAAGTATATGATTAATTGAATGAAGGATTAACTGTCCTACCTATCTTCTTAGTCAAACTTCTCTCATGATTAAACTTATTTGAATTACCTACTTAAGAATTTTAGAATTGCAATTACCTTCCTACAACTTCAATTCAGCAACTAATGATTCTAGAAATAAACAACTAGACTACTTTTTCAAGAAGTTAAATCCTAACACTACCAGACTATATGTAGATCCATCATCACTAGTTTAATTCCACTGATATAGGAATCAGAAATAATAGGAATTGAACCAAACAATTCTAAGCTATAATCTGACTGAATTAGCAAACCTGAGAAAGACAAGTAATTAAAAGGAACTAGAGATGAGCTTGAATGTTACAACTGACACACACTTTCATAATGGAAACTAACCTACACAGTCAACTGTCACACCACACCGCTACAGCTCAAGAGAAATGTAGATATTGATTATCAAAGAAAGCACAACGATTAACCATTATTGTTGTAGCTATTACAAAGAATGCATCTACTATAACTTTCACACCACACAACGGAATTCTTGGTTGTGGAGCCTAATCTTGCAGATCCAGATATATTATTCAGTCGTGATTGTAACCCAGGAGTGCTGTAGACTCATTCCCCTTGCCTTGGGGTTTGGGGTAGTGCCTCGAAAAAGGGGGTTCGGGGGTAACGCCCTTGAGACATGAGGGTTCGAGGGAAATGCCCTTGAGACACGGGGGTTCGGGGGCAACGCCCCTGAGACACAGGGGTTCGGGAGCAGCACCCCTGAGAAATGAGGGTTCCGGGGCGGAGCCCCCGAGAAAAAATTTTGGGATGTGTGTTGACCAACAGTATTTCGAACGCATGGTATTGGGTTAACCCTAGAATTTTCCCATTGTATTTCCCCTATAAAAGAAAGCATTGTAAAATGATTATGTATGGTATTGTATTGTATTGGAAGAGAGACTGTGAGAGCGTGAAGAGGAAGTGCAACGATTTTGCTACAGGGTGTATCCCTTCATCTTTTTGGACTGTAATAAAAGGACTTGCAATTTCTTTGTGGACGTAGCCCATTTTTTGGGTGAACCACATTATATTTGTGTCTCTCTATAATGTTTTAATGTGTTTTGCACCTTGTTTATTGATTTAACTGTATATATGTTATTGCTCTACGGTCCTGTTTTCTAACAATTGGTATCAGAGCCAAAAGGTCTATTTGGTTGGTAAACTCATAGAAAAGAAGGGTTCCTGCTTCAACTAGGAGCAATGGTGGAAGAAGGAAAGTTTAGGGTCGAGAAATTTAATGGCCAAAACTATCAGTTATGGAAGATGCAAATGGAGGACTATCTATACCAGAAGGATCTGTACCTGCCATTGGGTGGAAAAGCAAAACATCCGGTGGCTATGAAGGATGAAGAATGGGAGGTTCTTGACAGAAAGGCACTGGGAACAATATTTTTGTTCCTAGCTTCATCAGTGGCCTTCAATATTTAGAAAGAAAAAACAACCGACGATGTGATGAGCACATTGAGTAAGCTCTATGAAAAACCCTCGACTTCTAATAAGGTATTTTTAATTAAGTGTTTATTTAATATGAAGATGTTGGAAGGTGGATCTGTTGCTGACCATTTAAATGAGTTTAATACACTTACTAGTCAGTTAAGTTCTGTAACAGTGAACTTTGATGATGAGGTTAGGGATCTTCTAATCTTGTGCTCATTGTCAGAAAGTTGGAATAGCTTGGTCATGGCTGTAAGTAACGATGTCCCCAGTTCAAACACTCTTAAGTTTGATGATGTTGTTGGTGTTATTCTTAGTGAGGAAATGCGAAGAAAAAGCACAAGTGAGACATCAAGTAATGCGTTGACCATGGAGAGTAGAGGGAGACAAAACAAGAGAGGAAGGAGCCCAGGAAATCACGGAAAGTCTAAAAAGGGAATATCCAAATCCAGATTCAGAAAAATAGAGTGCTGGAACTGTGGTAAGAAAGTATATCTGAAGAAAGACTACAGAGCTTCAAAGAAAAAAGGAGACAGACAGCAAGAGACTACTCAGGAAGTGAATGTAGCAGGTGATGTGTTACAAGATGCTTTGATTCTTGCATTAGATAATACTAGTGATTACTGGGTAGTAGATTCAGGGGCTTCATGTCATGCTACACCCCATAGGAAATTCTTTCATGATTATGTTCAAGGTGATTTTGGGCATGTGCTATTGGGGGATGATGAACCATGTAAAATTGTTGGAAAGGGTAAGGTACGGATTAAGTTAAATAATGTAACTGAATGGCTACTAAAGGATGTAAGGCACATTCTTGCTATGAAAAGAAATCTGATTTCAACCAGGTAGTTGGGAGATAGCGGTTGTTTGTCTACGTTTGGAGAAACATGGTGGAAGATCACTAAAGGATCAATGGTAATTGCAAAAGGAGATAGGATAGGTAAGTTATATTTATGTCCTCATAATACTGATTATTCTATCTCTATAGCTTCCACAGAAATAGGTGCGACGTTGTGGCATCATAGGCTTAGCCACATGAGTGAGAAGGGGATGCAGATTCTCCACTCAAGGAAATTGTTTCCTGATCTGAAGCAGGTAAGTTTGGAATTCTGTGAGAACTGTGTTTATGGAAAACTGAAGAGAGTTAGATTTCTCAGGGTTGGGAAACAAAAGAAGAGTGAAAAGTTAGAGCATGTCCATACAAATGTATGGGGACCAGCTCAGTACAATATCTTGGTGGCTCTCGTTATTATGTTACTTTTATTGATTATGCAACTAGAAAAACTTGGGTTTATTGCATTAGACCAAAATCTAATGTGTTTGATACTTTTAAGAAGTGGAAAGATTTGGCTGAGAATGAGACAGGAAAAATGTTGAAATGTCTCATATCTTATAATGGAGGCGAGTATTGCAGCAAGGAGTTTGATAGTTACTGTTCACATCATGGGATTCGTAGAGAGAAGACAATCCTTGGAACACCCCAAGAAAATGGTGTATCAGAAAGGATGAACATAATGATCATGGAGTGTGCAAGGTGTATGAGATTGCATGCAGGGTTGCCCTTACAGTTTTGGGCTGATGTTGTAAACACTATTGTTTATTTAATAAACAGAGGGCCTTCAAGCGCTTTGGATGGTGGCATTCCAGAGGAGGCATGGACAGGTAAACAGGTAAAATACTCATTTCTGAGAACTTTTGGTTGTGAAGCATTTGTCCATATTGATAAAGATGATAGAACAAAGCTTGAGGCTAAATCCAAGAAATGTACCTTTATTGGATACAGGGTTGATGATTTTGGTTATCACTTATGGGATCTTAAAAATTGCAAAATCATTAGGAGTAGAGATGTAGTATTCAATGAAAAGGTCATGTACAAAGATCAGTTGCAGGGAAAGAAAGAATAAAAGGAAAACACAAAGTACACAGTGCTTGATGAAATCAAAGAAAATGAAGTTCCAAAAGCACCAGAAAATCAAGAGCGATAGCAGGTACCTAAAACTCCTGCAACTGTAAGAAAGTCTACCAGGTTAAGTAGACCCCCTGAACGATTCTCTCCTTCACTGTATTATTTATTGATGACTAATTCTGGTGAACCAGAATGTTTTGAAGAAGCAATGCAGGTAGAAACTAGAAAGAAGTGGGAGCAAGGCATGGATGAGGAGATGGACTCATTGGTAAGAAACCAGAGTTGGGATGAAAAAAGGGCATTGCAGAATAAATGGGTTTACAGGTTGAAGGAAGAAGATGGAGGAAAGAAGTGGTACAAGGCTAAACTTGTTTTAAATGGGTTTGCGCAAAAGAAAGGTATAGAATTTGATGAAATATTTTCTCCTGTTGTTAAAATGACTTCAATTAGAACTATTTTAAGTCTAGTGGTGGTAGAAGATTTGCATCTTGAACATTTAGATGTAAAAATGGCCTTTCTCCATGGGGATTTAGAGGAAGAGATTTATATGCAGAAACCACAAGGGTATGAGGTCAAAGGGAAGGAGAATTTGGTTTGCAGGTTGAAGAAGTGCTTGTATGGCCTGAACCAATCTCCAAGGCAGTGGTATTTAAAATTTGATAAGTTTATGATAGAACAAGGTTATGATAGATGTCATTCTGACCACTGTGTTTATTTCAAGAGGCTAGATAACGGAAGATATATTATCTTGTTATTGTATGTGGATGACATGCTTGTTGCAAGGTCTAACATGCAGGATATAAATGTGCTCAAAAGAAAACTAGCTAAGTCATTTGTGATGAAGGATTTGGGTGCTGCAAAGCAAATTCTTGGTATGAGAATAACAAGAGACAGGAAAAATCGCAAATTGACATTGTCTCAAGGTGAGTACATAGAAAAGGTGTTGCAAAGGTTTAGAATGCAGAATGCAAAACCAGTCAGTACACCTTTGGCCAGCCATTTCAAACTAAGCAAGGATAGGTGTCCAGAGACACGGGAAGAGATAGATTACATGTCCAAGATTCCCTATTCATCAGCAATTGGGAGCTTGATGCATGCCATGGTGTGCACAAGACCAAATATTGCACATGCAGTGGAAGTCATGAGTAGGTATATGAATAATACAGGTAAAGAGCATTGGAAAGTAGTACAATGGATTCTCAGGTATTTGAGAGGTACCACTTCTCATGCATTATGTTTTGGAGGTTCAGACACTATTCTACAGGGATATGTTGATGCAGATATGGCTTGTGATAAAGAAAACAGGAGGAGCACCACAGGGTATGTGTTTACTGTAGGTGGAACAGTAGTAAGTTGGATTTCAAAACTGCAACAGGTTGTTGCACTTTCAACAGTGGAAGCAGAGCATGTTTCTGCTATAGAGGCTAGTAAGGAGATGATTTGGTTGCAGAGGTTCATGGAAGAATTAGGTAAGAAGCAGGAGAATAGTAGGTTGTAGAGTGACAACCAGAGTGCCATTCATCTTGCAAATAACTCATCCTTTCATTCGAGGACTAAACATATACAACTCAAGTACCACTTCATAAGATTTGTTCTAGATGAAGAACTGTTAAAACTAGAAAAGATACACACTAGCCAGAATCCTACAGACATGTTGACAAAGGGAGTAACCAGAGAAAAACTAAGTTCCTACTCAATTTCTGTTGGCCTTCAAGCATGAAGGTGAAAAGAAGAAATGTTCCAATTCCAAGGTCCAGAGCATAGTCTAGCAAGTGCAGTAGCGGTGGAGTTGATGTGATCAGTCTCCTAGTGGGATATTGTTGGTTGTGGAGCCTAATCTAGCAGATCCAGAGATATTATTCAATCGTGATTGTAACCCAGGAGTACTATACACTCATTCCCCCTGCCTTGGGGTTCGGTGTAGCACCCTGAAAAAGGGGGTTCGGGGGTAGTGCCCCCGAGACACGGGGGTTCGGCGGTAGCACCCCCGAGAAACGGGGGTTCGAGAGCGACGCCCCCAAGAAATTTTTTGGGATGTGTGTTGGCCAACAGTATTGCAAACACATGGTATTGGGTTAATCCTAGAATTTTCCCATTGTATTTCCCCTATAAAAGAAAGCATTGTAAAACGAATGTGTATGGTATTGTTTTGTATTAGAAGAGAGACTGTGAGAGCGTGAAGAGGAAGTGCATCAGTTTTGCTACAGGGTGCATCAATTCATCTTTCTGGACTGTAATAAAAGGACTAGAAATTTCTTTGTGGACGTAGCCCATAGTTTGGGTGAACCACGTTATATCTGTGTCTCTCTGTAATGTTTTAATGTGTTTTGCATCTTGTTTATTGATTTAACTGTATATCTGTTATTGCTCTGCAGTCCTATTTTCTAACAGGAATAATCAAAACATCTAATTAACTCGAAAATCTCTATGGGAAGGTGGGCCCATCCTTCAAACCGAGACGTTGAAACTAAAATAGATTAAAACATAGAAGTTTGAAGAATCCTGCTTCTTATATTAGAATGGTAAAATGAAAGTACATTTCTCTGTAATATCTTACATGGTATAATCTAAATATCAACCAACCCCTAGCTCAAGATGTTTCCCAATATTAATACATGATCAATCATAACCTTCACCCACTGATAACGGGCAGCCATGAAGATCTACGATCTTCAGGATAACCTGTTACAACGAGATGTACAAGTGTGATTGGAATTAAATGCGTGCATAGAATATAGGGAATCCTATTGTGTGATCCATTAGTCAATAAACAGAACCAATTTAAGGAATACCCTATCTGTTGCAACTAAACCTTAAGCAACGGTGAAAGTTCAGAAAAGGTTTCCAAAATATGGAGGTAAAGATTATTTGCAGAAATTTGGTTTTTATGGATTTGATTAATCCTTTTGGTATTAGTGGTGATGTTACAGGATATATCAATATGCATAATATGCATCTCTTTACTTTTTTGAACACAAAATTGCAGTACATGAGTTCCACTACTAAATTGCAGCTAAAGAAAATTAATGAGCAGAACCATAACATAGCACTTGGTGCAAAGGAAGGAGTACAAAATGAGGATTACACCTAGAAATATGAAAGAATATTGCAGAATACAAATATTAAATTGATTTAGGAGAAGAAATATTGGGTGGGGAGGACTGTAATGTCCCCATTTTTAATAATTGCATGGCAGGACAATTCCATCAATCCTACTAGTTCCCTCGGTTGGATGGATGCATTTGGAATTTTAATAAGGGTGATAATAAATTATGTTAATACATTATAATGGAATAAATATTTAATAATGTATTTTATTAAATAAATACAAGATAAAATTTAAGTGGCTATGGATAATGGAGACATATGGAGACTATGGGGCCCACTCAAGCTAAAATTCCTATGTTAAATGGCATCCTCCTCTTGCAATCTCGAATCTATGGGAAGCCTAATGTTTTTGGATGGATTATAAGGTTAATATACTTGTACATATACTTCATAGTTATAATTTTGGATGAATTGTAACTTACATGGGGAGAGGAATAGCCAAATGGGAGTTTCATGGACACTTGGCTAGATTCCCCTTACATTTATGACATCTATGACACCAATGATAGAGATTCTATGAAAGTCATGACACAAGTCAGATATGAAGGCTGACATCTGACATATATGAAATTTCAGGTCGAAATATACCATCCAAGAGAGCTCTCATGTGATTTTTGGAAGCTCAATGGGCTCCTACTCAAATTTGGGGAAGGTGGAAGGCTAGGAAAGAGGGGACATATGTCAATTCATGAGCCCACACCATAATTCGAATTGGATTGAGTTTATGGATGGATTGGGAGCCTTAGAAGGCTAAGGATTTTTATAAATTATAGGAATAAAGCAAGATAATTTCCTTTTGATCATTTGTGAAATTTCTTGTTGTGAAGAGAGAGAGCTAGTGGATGACTAGTTCATGCCTTAGCCAATTTTGAGGGTGAAAGATTCCCATCCTAGTTGGTGTTGGGAGAGGCCACTCAGGTATTTCAAGGAGATTCAATGGATTATTACTTATAGTTTCAAGCTAAATCAGCTCGTGTACACATCAAATTTCAGCTTGTTCTTCCTTTCATCTCAATTTTTCTCACCATATTTCAGCTCTATGGAGTGAGGCGCACTTGGTGAGATATTCATCTATTTGAGGGAGATTCTCTTGCTCCAGTATTTTGTATTATAATTTAAATGATATTTTCATTAATTTCATAAATATCTCAGGTATAAATGCCAATAAATCTCATGTATTATTGCTCAATAATGAAGAAACAGTGCCATTTCCCCACTACCTTGTTGTAAACTCTTGTAACTTGATGAATTCAAATGGATGTTTAAAATATTGTTGATTTATGAATGAATGGAATTTAATTAAAAAATATTGGTTTCATGTTCATTAACTGAACATTTGTGGCCATTGGGTTTAATTTCATAACCATTGGAGCAAACTATACCTCATTTCCCCAAGGGTCCAAAACTAGTTTTTTATATCTAATTGAAAGAAGTGATAACAGCCATGGGAGGTCGATTGGTTATCAATATGAGTCTCTGATAATTTATTGTACACATACCATGCTTCAATTTAATAATTTGAGTTGGTTTCTACAGATTCAGGAAGCCATTTCTACCACTTACACGGGGGGGATCTGAGCCCAAAATTGCCAATAAAATCCTCTATCTTGTTCAGAATTTAGTACAGAATTGCAGAAGTGTTTGGAGGGCCATAATACATCCCTAAAAATAATAATTAAGTTATTATATCATTCATAATCCTTCTCTGAATATTTGGAAGCAATTGGGCTGATTTGGAGACCAAGACACTAAAACTAGTCAAGAGCCAAAATTGTGAAAAAATTGGAAAATTGGGCATTTTGGTAAATTTTTAAAAAAGGGTCATTACATTCATAGATGATTATAAAAGGATGACTTGGGTTACATTTCTGAAAGAAAAATCAAAATCTTTTAAGAAGTTTAAATTTTTTAAAGCAAAAGTTGAGAATGAAACAAATTTGAAAATCAAATGTCTAAGGTCAGATAATGGAGGTGAATTCACTTCAAATGAATTGAATGAATTTTGTTAAAACCTTGGAATTAAAAATAGTTTTCATCCCCCAAGACTCCTCATCAAAATGGTGTTGTGGAAAGAAAAAACAGGACAGTCCAAGAAGCAGCCAGAACTATGCTAAATGAAGCAAAACCTCCTTATGTGTATTGGAAGGAAGCAATATATACAATTGTTTATATACTAAACAAAGGACAACGCATAGTTAATAATGAAAAAACCCATTACCAACTACAGTATGGAATACGTTCCTTGGTCAAATATTTTAGAGTGTTTGCTAGCAAATGCTACATAAAAATAAATGAAGATGATCTTGGTAAGTTTGATTCTAGAAACGATGAAGGAATATTTTTAGGATATTCATCCACTAAGAAGGAATATAGATGTTACAGTCAAAGGCTACAAAAAATCATAGAAAGTGCAGATGTAAGAGTGGATGACATAAAACCAACAAGAATAAAATGACAAGATGAATATGTAAGAAAAAACACTGAAGAAGAAGTCTTGTAAAAGAATGAAGGAATTTATGATGAAAAAGAAGAAGAAGAGGAAGAAGAAAAACAGATTCAAAAGAAAGTTAAGATGAAGGATCTCCAAGACCTGATACAAAATAATACAAAATAATCATCCTAAGACAAAAATCATAGGTGACAAATATGTAGGAGTTAGTACAAGAATAAAACTACTATTAATGAACAAGCCTTACTATCAATAGTGGAACCTAAGAATTTTGCAAAAGCCATCAGAGATGATAATTGGATCAAATCCATGAATGAAGATTTAGATCAAATTGAGAAGAACCAAACTTGGGAATTATTTCCAATACCAGCAAACAAGAATATTGAAGGAACCAAGTGGATCTTCAAAAACAAGTTCAATGAAGATGGAAAAATGATAAGAAACAAAGCAAAATTTAGTGTGTAAAGGATATGCTCAAGTGGAAAATATTGACTTTGAAGAAACCTTAGCACTTGTAGAGATACTTGAAGCAATCAGAATGTTTTTGGCATTTTCATGTTATAAAAACTTCAAATTATATCAAATGGATGTCAAGTCTACATTTTTGAATCAGAAACTAGAAGAGGAAGTCTATATTGAACAACCTGGAGGTTTTCTCTTGTCAGAAAATGGAGACTATGTTTACAAACTAAAAAAGGAACTCTATGGTCTCAAGAAAGCCCCAAGAGCATGGTTTTTGAGGCTAGATAAATACTTGGAGAAACAAGGATATAAAATAGGAGCCACTGATAGTAATCTCTACATAAAGATCAAAGATAAGAATATGATCATTGTTGTTGTTTATGTGGATGATATCATATTTGGAATAAATATACAAATACTAAGTGTAAACTTTGCTTCTAAAATGAAGAAGGAAGTTGAAATGTCAATTTTGGGTGAATTAACATTCTTCCCAGGATTACAAGTTTATCAATCAAACAAAGGAATATTCATTTCTCAAACCAAGTACATCAAAGACATGCTTAACAAGTTTAAGATGGAAAACTCCAAGCATGTTAGTAATCCTATGATCATTGGTTGTAAGTTAAGCAAGAATGATGAGTCCTTGGAAATGGATCATACCATGTATAGATCTATGATAGGAAACCTGCTATATGTGACAACTACAAGACTAGATGTGATTCAATATATAGGATTGGTTGCTATATTTAAATCATCTCCCAAAGAAACACATGTGGGTGCAGTAAAAATAAATCTTAGATATCTAAAAGGTATTATGGATTATCGTTTATGGTACCCAAAATTTCAAGACTTCGCTTTAAGAGCATTCACTGATGCAGATTGGGAAGAAATTGTTGATGACCAAAAGAGTATTAGTGGAGCAGCATTATTTTTGGGAAATTGTTCAGTATCATGGTTAAGCAAGAAACAATCCTCCATAGCACTATCTACAATTGTTAACACTAAAAAAATTTCACCTAGCTCTCCATGGTCTACACCATATACATACATCATATTCCCACCATATTTCCCTTACTTTTTACCTTCACAATTGTATTTCCACAAAAAATGGTCCAAAACATCATTATTCCTTCCTGCAAATGAAGGGATGATGAGCATTTAGTATGGTTAAACCTCACTCTCTCCCGGAAAGGGGTCAAAAACACTAAAAAAGAGAAAAGATAAAAAAAAACCACAAAAAAATACCATGGGTCATCACCTTGGGTTAAAACACCCTAGGACCATACTATAAATACATTGCCAAGGGATCTCCCAAAACAACTTTTCATTCGCTTGTGGTTACGCTGTGGCATTTTGCTCTCAGATATGCCACATACTTTCCTACCATAGTATTCATGTTGCCACGTCATTTCCCACGGTGTACATTGAGATCTCTTTGTACCCACTTTGGATCCACCCCTCATTTGACAACTATAAGTGGAGAAGTCTGGAGAAACAACCCATGGAGCTACAGAACCACTTCCGAGGACGACTACAGTGTCCCATCTTGCAGGAAAAAGGTATTTTGCTTTTATTTTATGCAGCAGTTAGTTTATATATGAAAAATACCTAAAAAATATTTGTTATCGTTGTTTTTATTATTGTTTAGTTTTTTGTTATTCCATTGAACTCTACTTATGATCTCAATGATCTAAGATTGGTGCATCTACACGTAATAGGGGAGAAATCCCCATTACAGTTTGGTGAATCCACTCGGTCGATCCATATGTATCTTTGTTTTTTGTAGGTTTCCATTGGTTTGTTCCTCTCTTCTGCTCTCAGTCATCACAGATCAAAACCCCTTACGGTTGATCCGAACCATTACTGTGTCACTGCCTTCCCCCCGACCCTAGCCGAATCTGTTTTTCAAAAATTCTTTTGTTCGGGACGGGTCGCTCTTATCTGGCAAGAATCTGCGACCTAGTCACTCTTTTCTACCTGATAAGCATGACCTAGGTCACTCCTTCATCCCTAATAAGAGAGACCTAGTTTAAAAACCCATATCGCTCCTACCCTGGCTTCTAGAGCGACCCCACTCGCTACTGTGACTCGGTTTCAAGCGACCCAGTCGCTCTTAACCCTCTATTTTACACGATCTAAGTCCATCGATTGTTTTTCTACTCATATCGCAATTGTTCCTCTATTCTGTGCAACCCAAATCACGCCTATTCCACCAACAGGTGTGACCCACAATTTTCAGTCTATTTTTGTGCTTCATATTCTCATTTCAGACCCTTGTCTATCCCAAACCCTGTTTTGGCCTGTTTTCTATCCATATATGATATTTTTATGGCCCCTCGGTATGTATTGAGATCCCACTTACTTGGTTTATGACTTGTTCTAGTTGAACTTCATGGTTGAGACCCCATGCATGTTTCCTACTATTGATTAGGTTCCTTTTACGGCTCATTTATTACAAGTACATTTTATTTATGGAAGAAAAGTTTATTTTGCAGCATATTTACTATTCTTTATTGCATTATTGCATCCTGACAGTGAGATTAGAACATCTTTGTCATGGATTGTTGGGTTTGGCATACAAATCAGTTGCACACATTTCACACCATTCACACCATATAAGTTAAAAGCGTGTTTCATGACCCCGAGCCAACCTTAAAATTAACTTAATACAACCAACATTGTAACCTCACTTGAGGAAAAAACAATATTGTAGCTAAGTTAGGACTTTGGGGATAGGCATCCAAAAAATACCCCTATGTCACGTACATCTTGAGACATAGTTGTTGTCCATTAGGGGACCAAAACCCTCTTGTATTTTTTGACACGGTCACAGCCAGTTTCTAGGGAGTCCCCCTGCTCAGCAAGAGTAATACACAAACGAAGGGGTTCTGGAAGTCAGGTTGGAATACTGCACTCCATCTTGCATCTAAGGATAAACCTTTGGAATACTCCCTGTATCACCCAACCAGGGGTCAGGGTCCAAAGGGCTTGAGAGTTAGTAAATCGAACGGATGTTTCATGAACAAGGTATTCTAGTGGCCATTCTTCTAGGGATATTTTACCCAGAGGTCCTTCTCGGTAGTGGGATTCTCTTAGCCCATATTCGTCTTCCATTTCATATTTTCTGACTGGGATTTCATCAACCTGCTGAGGATACGATTTGTGAGGGGCTTCCAGCTTGTAGTTAGGAGCTTTCTTGCACTCATACCCCATAGGTTAGTCAGTCATTTTTCTTTCATAGGTAGTGGTTCTTGTTGGATTTATGACCACTTTGTTGTAGACTCGCCTTTATGTGACCCATTGTCATAGTTTTTTTTTAGAGATTTTTGTTGGCCTGTGAGTCACCATTTCATATGCTCTCCTTCTACACACTCGGTTGTATTTGGGTTTTTGAGCCTGCGATTGATCCCCTTGAGTTTCATTTTGGGATAACTTAAGAAATAAGCATTTTAGGATAGCTGAAGTGGTTGAGTGCTATCTAATGCACATTGAAGATCTCAGGGTCAAATCCCTAAGTGGCTATGCAAAGTCCTCTGTGAAAATCTGATTCACTGCAATATCTAGGAGCTAAGAGAATATTCACAACTCAAGAATTTCATAAAATATGAAGAAAAAAATGAAAAAGAGAAAAATTAACACATGGAGATGGTGCTAATAACTGAGTTTCTTATTATTGTCCAACATGTAAATATGTATGGAACATGAATATATTATAATAGGAGAAAATTGTTAGCCTTTGGAAGCAAATTGGTGGCATACATGTGGCAGGCTTAGATTGGACCTCAAACCCTCCTAGGTTGACTAATGAGCTCCCAGACCACCTCAAGCGGTCACAAATGGCCATGTGCATGAGGGTGCATGAGCTCTTGAATGATCAAATGTGGGCACCTAGGTGCATTTATTAGTCCAAAACCCTCAAATACCCTAAGAGACCAACATAACTAAGGTTTTCACTATACAACATGAGTGAAAAACAAATGAAGGTGTGTCTTAGGTGGTATGTGACCATGGTACTAGGTGGTATGATGCTATAAAAACCTCACTTGATGTACCCATCGGGTTAGGGTGTAATTAACTACTCTCGAATGTTTTTCCATCCTTGATGTGAGGGGAAGTGCCTGAGGGTTTCTTGTGAATTGCTCCTAAAAAAAACATAAATATACATATTTGTCTTATTGTTAAAACAAGAGTTGCTAAGTTGCAATGTCCCTAACACTTGATACTAGGAAATACAGATAGAATCAAGCATGAAAAAATTCCATAAAGTAGGTCATTGTTTTCCTAGGTGTAGGTACAAATGTTTAAGTATTTGAAGCAAATGAGTGAGAAGTTCTTGAAGCTATATTTCACCACTCATGCATTAGAACTGATGGACCGTAGTTAATGGAGGATATCTAGAATAAATGATGAATCTTAACGAAAACAAGAACTCATAGGTTGAAAGTTGCATATATCAACATTTACCCCAAAACAAGGAAGGAGGAATTTAATATAATTGGTGAGTCATTAAAACAAGGATTCAAAGGCCAAGGAACACACAATATTGTTTACCTCAAACAATAGTTGGTTGGTTGTTGCAGGAACTCGAGCATATCCAAACTTTGAAATATAGACCAAACTCCAACTATGTGGCTGCATTAACCAATATTAATCATATATTACATTAGTATCATTATTTTCAATTCTTTAACTAGGATCCACTAGTCATGTTAACCAACAATGAATGAATGATTAGATAGCATAATTGTATTGTTGTTTGCAGTTAAATGGTTGGTTTTCAATTTGATTACTCACATTGTCTTCAAAGATGTCGAGACTAAATACTACCATCCATATCACTATGTGGACTAGTGTGTTGTAATTTTTATTATTATATGCGCCCACACCATTCAAGTATTTGGTAGAAAGCAATTTTCAAGTCTGTTGGAAAAAAGCACATACAACAATTTGAAAGTCTTCTAGAACAAATCACATGTACACTCATAGTTGTGAACATGGCCCCATAACACCAAGTCAAACTACATGAATTCAACCTCAAACATCTATTTTTTCTTAATTTTAAGTGCATAATTAGGTTTACCGAAACATAATTTACTAATTTTTTAGTATTTAATCACACGGGGGTCTACACCCCGTGTGATGATTCCTACACTAGAATACATAGGTCGATGGTTGTAGAAATCCAAAGTGTCCTTAATCCAAGAGAAGGGGTTCTATGGATGAATCAAAGTCAAGGTCTACACCCAGTGTGATGATTCCTACACTGGAATACATAGGTCGATGGTTGTAGAAATCCAAAGTAAAAAATTGCATTGCAATTATTAGAATAAGTAAATTTAGTTTCATTAAATAGGTGGAAATTTTGATTTTAACATTGAGGTTTACACATGTTGTAGAATATATAAACTTTTATCTAATGCTTAATCAAGAAAATTCTTTAACATATATGGTATCCTTCAAGCGTCTTGATTGTTTGTACCTTACATATATCTAACTATAGTTCTAAGAATGGCACCATCCCTGTCATTAGGGTTGTATGAATATATCCTAGATAGTCCCATCCAAAATCCATTGCTAGGCTAGGAATCAAATAATCACCTAGCAAAGCAGTTGTATTCATTATTAGTATTATTTTTTTAAGCATAGGTCTTATTTTCTACTTATATAAACAAAAA
>LPNX010537364.1:799307-848420 GCA_001517045.1 Pseudotsuga menziesii | reverse complement strand
ATATATACATATAATTTTAAAATTTAAATTTCATAGTTAAACCAATATACATCATTTAAACTCTAAAATATATTAATTTCTACTAAAATTGCGGAGAATTATATTAATATATAAGTAATGCTATATGATAAGCATGAGTAGATGGGTTGAGTTAAGAGATAAGATTGTGTCTTGCTTCCTTCACTTTGATGGCCTCATAGCCTGACTTGGGGGTGGTGTCTAGCCCATATGCCTATATCTAGTTGGAATATTTCTCTTGTGCAACTAGTTTTTTAGATCATTTTTTTTGTTAAGGAAAAGTCGCTTTTCATTGTTTATGAACATGCAAAATTACTATAATTTTTTGTTATAAAAAAATTAGATTTTATACATGTCGTGTCCTTTTATTTTGATTATTCATGGATATTTGGTTGTCATGAAACTTTGAGAATCTATACAAGTAATTCCACTCCATTCTTTTAAATTGCAGTGTGCATGCATTGTATTTAATTATGGTCCTTTTAGGGAGGTTATCTTTGTTAGTATTGTGAGGAAATCACCTCTAAAAGGTGAAATTTGAGATACTTGTTCATGGATACTCGTCCCATGTTTAGGAGTGATGGGTGGTGATGCAACAATTGAAGGAAAGGACTAATAATATTGCATTCATTATTATACGTTGGCGCAGATTAAGAAGTACCTATTGTTGATAATGGTTGTCATTGATGTCAAAGGAGTTCAACAATGAAAAAGGAATAAAAAAATACTATTGATTAAATTAACATTGTTGTCAACATAAGATCATAAGGCAATGTTGATGAAATAGTCCAAAGAGATTTGCGGAAGCCAAATTAACACAGTTGGCCAAGCAGAGTCGGAAGCAGTATAACACTAAGTTTCTATGAAGTGAAGATTTGGATGACCCAGATCATAAGAGAGAGAAACATCAATGGTCTAAAATAGTTTCCACAATGCCAAGGTGAAAGCTTGTTAAAACTGTAGGAACAATATTCAAGAAGTAATGTTTGATAATTTATGAAAAGCAAATCCACAATCTGCAATTGCAAAAGACGAATTGCGGAAGCAGTTTCGAGAAATGTTGAAAAGAAGATCCATAATCCACAATCGCAAAAGAAGGTTTGCAAAAGACGAATTGAGGAAGCAATTTTGAGAAAAGTCAAAAAGCAGACCCGCAATCCGCAACCACAATTGCGGAAGGAAGGAGTTTTTGCAAATTGCAGAAAGGGTGATCACAGAAAGATAGTAGTGACAGGTTAATTGCATAAAGGTAGTTGTGGAAAGGAGCATCACAGACACCACTATGAGGAAAGAAAAATTGCGGAAAGGTCATTGCAGAAATAAAATTGCGGAAGGACCTCTATTGTAGAAAGGAAATTGTGGAAGGATTTCTATTGCGAAAAGGTCGTTGCAGAAAGGAAATTACGAAAGGTCGCGAATGATAAATATAAATAGATAAGTGATTGTTAGTTAAGGGACGTGTTTGAAAATACATCATCTATTGTGAAAGGTCACGATGAATTTGTGTGATGGTTCAAATGAAAAGACATGAGTTTCCAAGATTGGAGAGATGTGGTGAGATGTGTGTTAAAGGTATTTATAGACATAAGTTTGAGAGGAAGAAAATGTCTCTATAGTCCAGATCTATGTAGCAGCAGCATCAGAAGACAGAGACCAAGGAAGTGATGAGAAATCAGTGACATAATTGTAGACATAAGAAGATTTGGAAGTTTGATAAAAACATGTCAGGGTGGAAGGGTGGTGCTAGTGCAGGCTACAGGCTTGCAAGGGGGTTGTATCCTCCTTCCAGTAGTATCTAGTAAATAGGGTGTAGTAGAATCCTTTCAGTAGAAGTTGATAAAACCATGGGATCATAGCCTCCTTCTAGTAGTACCTGGTAAATAGGGTGTAGTAGCATCCTTTCAGTAGCAGCTAATAAAACAGGGGGTCGTAGCTATTGTTCACTCTATATGCAAGTTAATACAACTAACATACATAATGCTCAATATAAATTGTCAACCCAGGGAATTCTTTTTTATTTCAAATATAATTCACATTGTCTATGCATAAACACTAAGTAGTTGATTAATTGAATGAAGGATTAGCTGTCCTACCTATCTGCTCAGTCAAACTCATCTCATGATTAAACTGATTTGAATTACCTACTTAATAATTTCAGAATTGCAATTACCTTCCTACAACTTCAATCCAACAACTAATGATTCTAGAAATAAATAACTAGACTACTTTTGCAAGAAGTTAAATCCTAACATTACCATACTGTATGCAGATCCATCATCACTAGTTTAATTCCACTGATCTAGGAATCGGAAATAACAAGAATTCAACCAAACAATTCTAAGCTATAATCTGATTGAATTAGCAAGCCGAAGAAAGACAAGTAATTAAAAGGAACTAGAGACGAGCTTGATTGTTACAGCTAACACACACTTGCATAATGGAAACTAACCTACACAGTTGACTGTCACACCACACTACTGCAGGTTAAGAGAAATGCAGATATTGATTATCAAAGAAAGCATTACTACTATAGCTATTGTAAAGAATGCATCTACGATAAATTCCACACCACACAATAGAATAATTAAAACATTTAATTAACTCAAAGATCTCTATGAGAAGGCAGGCCCAGCCTTCGAATAGAGACGTCGAAACTAAAACAGATTAAAATGCAGAAGTCTGAAGAATCTTACTTATTATATTAGAATGGTAAAATTAAAGTACAATTATTTTTCATAGCTTACACAGTATAATCCAAATATCAACTATTGGCAGGGGTTTTGGTAAGTGAGTTGCGCAGCGTCGCGGCAGTTACGCAAGCTCACGCAGTGCCGTGCAAGGCCAGGTCAGCACGATGGACGGAAAAATAACTGTTTTGAATATTTAGTATATTATTTGACCAAGTTTTGTCACAATAGGTCATTAGCAATTACAAGTTAGTTAGAAGTGGATCTTCAATGTAAAGGTGCAAGCCTATCTATAGAACTAGTTTTGATATTGATATAGAGGTAGACATTGAAATTGAGATTGAGATCAACATTGCCTTGAGCATGATTATCGCATGAGGTCTAGTGCGATCTGTCTATGGTGTTGGAGAATTTTTTGTTGTATCTGTGATCTATGTGGGTTTTTCCTGATGTATTCAACCTCCTATTGTGGAGAAGAATTGTCTATTTTGGATCCTTTGCGCAGAAGTAATATGATATGACAGTTGTTGCATAAATCTTGTCTTCTATTCTACTATTTTCCCTACTGCGATCTAATCTGTTATGATACTGCTGCGATCTGATCTGTTATGATGTTGTTGTGGTCTATTCCATTTCTGCTATGAGTTATTGATGTTGATGCAATCTGTTCTAATTATGTCACATTTCAGTTGCATTATGAATTAAGATGTTTTATAAATGATGCTGCTGCGCTAGCAATACTGTGAAAAATATATGATGCAATATGTGGTTGTGGAAATGAATTAATGATGACTACATAGTTTTGGATCTAATAGTTATGTTGTCTCCCTGTCAGATCCCATATCCTCCCTTCTCACTATCAAAAACTTGGTTCCGACAGCTCTCCCTCGAACATCTCGGGTGAGACTTCGTCCGCTCTATGGATGTTCCTGGGTAGGGTAAAACCTGTTTGGGCCGGTGCTTAGGGAGATCGTGCTGGTTGGGCGTCGACAAAGTGAGAACCCCTGTCGACGAGGATTTGTTGGTGGGTTTTTACCAACAAATGGTTTCGTTACCAGGACAGAGTTGTGATTAAAAGGAGGATATGTTTTGGCATCTGACTCGACCAAAGATCGAGGGGTGGTTTCATCTAAAGTTACGAGAATTTGCTGAAGCTGAAAATCATAATATGAAGCTCTCAATGAGACATTGGTTGGATAGATATATCCATGAAAGCCTCACAAATGGCTCTTTTATGAGTTTCTTGTCCTCTTGCATGAGTTGCGAGCGAAGTTCACTTCTAAGAAAAAAAATTCCAAGGAGGAGAGCTGACATCCTGGACTCCAGAGCTGAACCAGGAATTACAAGAAACATACAATAAGGCATCGTGGGTTGTTGAAGCATGGTTGGACAGTATCCTAGAGAGATACATTACTGAGTTCACAGTCGACACCAATAAATCATTTAATGGGGTAGAAAGGGAGTTCTTCAGTGGACCACGAGGAAGATTCTTGTTGTCGCTGCAGCCGGACTGCGAGAAAGTTATTCTAAAGATGGACCAAGAGTAGTGGAACTTCGGTGTGCAGAGGATGTAGGCACTACGATAAAATGGGGGAGACACATGAAAAGCTAAGGGGTATATGGGAATGAGTTCTGGTGAGAATGTGAAGGTTGCCGAGGAAATAAGTGGTTGTACAAGGGGAGGAGCAAGGTTTCGAGATAAGAGGCAGAGGACGGGAGAAGGTCCTGTTGCAATTGAAGTGTGATACTGTGAGGAACAACCACATGAGACAAAGCGACCTTTTTGTGACAACGAGGATGACTAGGCCTAGGTTACACCCGAAAGTACGATACGATCAAACCCCATCAGTAACATTCCCACACCTCCGCGTACTACTCCACCACAAGAAAGAAATGCGCATTCTACATCAACTTGCCCGATGTGTTAGCAACAGTATAGCAATAGAGCACCAGCAGGAGGAAGAAGGCCCAGAATGGTGGGCAATGAAATGAAGCTACCAATATTTCATGGAAATGGCGCTGACGACCCAGAGCAATACTAGTTCTTGTGTGAGGCGATTTGGACCGCCCGACAGACTGTAGATGATGATGTCAAGAAAATCCAGCTGGCCGCCACCCTTAGGGGTTGTGCACTGGAGTGGTACATGAGGTTCACATGGATTCCTTAGGGAGGTACCGTGAAAACATTGGATGAAATCCGTATGGGGTTATCCGAAGAATTCAAGATGCCGAACCCTAAGGATGAGTACATTATCGAATTGAAAGAGATCAAACAATTCCCCAATGAAACAATTTGGGACTTTGATCAGCAATTTAAGACATCGATGGCTCGGGTCAGCTTCTAGATGAGCGATGTTCAACACAAGGAGTGGTTCATCATTGTGCTTGTCCCACATATCAAACAACCACTAATGCAGCAAAATATTGTGACACAGAGCAAGGCTCTGGAGACCACGATGAAATAGGAGGCATCACCAGTAGGAGAAACTGTGGTCGAAATGAACCAAATTCAAGCACAGTTGGCTAATATGACGCTCCAACTACAAGATATCAAGAAGGCCAAGGAAGATTGTGATGACCTATGGTGCACCCGATGTCATGCGGATAGACACACCAAGGACACATGTCCGACGTTACGGAATTATTTACTGTCAGGAGCCCCGAATCCGTTGAGCTGTGCTGGTATACCATGGTGTCGCATATGTTAGGTATATGGGCATCGACATGAGAATTGTGAATACATGCAGAAGATGGTTACCAAGGCAGAAAATCTATACTGTACATTTTGTCAGTTAGTAGGACATGATGATAAAAACTGTCGATCTTATGACTTGCTTAACGAAAAGACATATGATTCATACTTTGTGAAAGGTGAGGACCCTCGGGCAATGCAAGCATAGCCACAAGTGGTACAACCAGTAGCGTAGGTGCATTATACACCACCGCCCCAAATGCAGTTTATCCTAGCATAACTGCAGCAACATTTTACAGCGCAACCATAGTTTGCACCTCAACCACATATTGTAATACAACTGCAGTATGCACCAAGGGGATTTTAGGCGACCTGGGGGAGATGAAAATCCTGTTGAAACCAGATGCAAAACTTATGAGACAAAGTCCGTATCGACCAAACCCACGATACAAGGACCATGTGAAGGCTGAGATAGACCGGATGCTGGATGTCGAGATCATCAAGCATGTAGAAGAATCAGAGTAGATAAGCCCTATGGTGGTCCAGGATAAGAAGACCGACAAATCCACATTTGCATCGACTTAAGGAAGTTGAATGATGCATGTGTGCATGATCTGTTCCTGACACCTTTTACAGATGAGGTCCTTGAAGGAGTAGGTGGCCAGGAGATGTATTCCTTCAAGGATGGCTTTTCGAGGTACCACCAGATCCGGATTATGAAGGAGGATCATCATAAGACCACGTTTGTCACTGAATGGGTTTGTTTTCAATATACAGTCATGCCTTTTGGGCTAAAGAATGCACCAACAGTATTTTCTCAAGTAGTTGTCGCTGTGTTTAAAGATTTTATTCAAAAGTTGTTGCAAATATATATGGATGATTGGACCATCTATGGACTAATTAGGGACCATATCGACAACTTGTGACTGATTCTAGAAAGGTGTTGACAGCATCATATCGCATTAAACTCTAAGAAGTGCATTTTCTGTGCGCCATTTGGAATGCTACTTGGGCACATAGTATGCAAGGAAGGTCTATTGGTTGATCCAGTGAAGATCACACTAGTCCTCAGTTTACCGACACTGATGAATGTGAAGATGCTTCAGGTGATGCTGGGGCATACAGGGTACTATCGCAAGTTTATCAAAGGATACGATGCGATTACTACCCCGATGGAGAAGCTACTAAAGAAAGATGTTTTGTTTGAATGGAATCAGGAATGTCAAGGAAGTTTCGACACATTGAAGGCCAAGATGGCCTCTACACCCATACTGGTTTTTCTTGATTGGAAGAAGGATTTCCACATGCACGTCGAATCCTCTTCTGTTGCGCTGGAGGTAGTGCTTGCACAGCTAGGTGAGGGCGAGTTGGATCACCCAATTACATATGCCAATAGAAATTTGTCATTTTCTAAACGAAATTATACAACGATAGAAAGGGAAGGCTTGGAGATGGTTTATGCCTTGCAAAAGTTCAGGCACTAGTTGTTGGGCGAACATTTCAAGATGTTCACTGATCATTCTGCTTTACAATACCTGGTCAATAATCCTGTGTTGTGGGGGGAGATCTGTCGGTGGCTGTTACTTTTCCAATAGTTTGACTTTGAAATAGTTGTGAAGCTAGGACGATTGAACGCTAGTCCATATCATCTGTCTCGCACTAAGACCGGAGAAGAACTGACCAACATTGACGATGGACTGCCCGATGCACAATTTTTCCATGTTGACATCGCGGACGGTCACTATGCCCCAATTATTCAGTTTATGGCCACTAGTGTTTCCCAAGAGTACATTTCGATGATTCAAAAGAATCAATTGGTAGTAAAAGCTTCAAATTTCCAGCTGATCACTGGGCAATTATATATGCTTAGGCCTAATGAAATTTTGCGATGGTGTATCTTACCGTATGAGCAGGAACCCATTCTAGAAGAAGCACATGCAGGAATCGCGGGAGGTCACTATGGCGGAAGGGATACTGCATGAAAGGTGTTGCACGTTGGGATATGGTGGCCCACATTGCATAATGATGCCATAGAATATGCGAGGAGTTGCGACGTCTTCCAGCGCGTCGGTAAACCATCACAGAGGGATGAGATGTTGTTGGTGCCGTAGGTAACTCTCCAACCTTTTGATAAGTGGGACGTGTATTTTGTGGGTCCTATTAATCCACCAAGGAAGAGGAATGGTGCATGGTACCTCATTACCACAATTGACTATCTGACCAGGCGGGAAAAGGCCGCACCCGTCGTAGATTGTACTACTGCGACAGCAGCGAGGTTCATCTTTGAAAATATTGTGACACAGTTTGGGTGTCCTAGGATCTTGATGAGTGACCAGGGAAGTCACTTTATCAACCACATGGTGAGAGCGTTAACTGAGGAATTGCAGGTGCAACATAAGAAAAGCACACCATACCATCCACAGGCAAATGGGACTGTTGAAGCGTTCAACAAAATTTTGGAAACAACATTGACAAAAGTATGTAATGCTAATTGCGATGACTGGGACTTAAAAATTCCAGCAGTACTGTGGGTCTATCACACTACTTGTAAATGGCTTATAGGACACACACCGTTTAAACTGGTCTATGGGAAAGAGGCAGTCATTCCCATGGAATATATTGTTCCTAGTTTGTGCATCGTTGCGAAGACCATCATGGAAGATGCGGAAGCATTAGAAGAGTGCATTGCGCAGTTGATCCAGCTTGAAGAAGATTGTTTTATTGCAGGATTTCACTAGTAGGTTGCGAAGGATCAACAAAAGGTGTGGCATGATCGCCACATTAAGAAAAAACAAATGGAGGAAGGAGATTTGGTGTTGTTATACGACAGCAAGTTCATAAAGCATCCAGGTAAGTTACAGATGCACTGGTTAGGTCTGTATCTTGTTCATTCCATTACTTCTGGAGGTGCACTTCAATTTAGTAATTAGATGGTGTGGTATTACTGAAGCTTGTCAATGGGAGTCACTTGAATCCCTATAGGACGGGGCCAGATCCGTGCACTGCTTGAGGCACTATAAAAAAAAATTGTTAGCTAGCAGCACGATGAGCCTAGGGGAAGAGGATGCAGGGATATGGGTTGGTCAAATCAGTCAATAATAAATGTATGTAGTTAAAACAATTAGCTCGCGGCACTTGTTGAAGCGAAGCGCATTAATGGATGATCCGACCATTAGAAAGGTAAGATTGTCGGCAGATTTGGCGTCATTACTGTCAGATTTAGTCGTAATGGTGATCATATATTTGGCAATGATGAGTTTGAATTGGAGATGGCTATAAAAAGTGCACGGGATGTGGGAGGACAGCATTGTTCAGTTGAGCGAGCAGAGTGTTGAGCAGAGCATGAATTGTGCAGTGTGTTGCAAGCTTTCGATTGAGTTGCAGAGTAGAAGGTTAGAGTCGTCATGTGCATTGTAAGGTTTGGGGCTTGAGGCATGCTGAGCGACCTCAATGCAATTGAGATTTCCAATGAACAAGAGTTCCCTATTCGGCCCACGACCGATGAAGAAGAATTCATGAGCATGTCGATTGGCTCATCATCAATCCCTAAGAGGAAGCGATGGGATCAGAAGCCCAGTTCCATGCCATCGCAGAAGAGGCACACCTGCACGTCGACGAGAGTTCAAGGAGAAGGAACTGCACAGACCCGACCATCGAGCTCAGGAGTTATAGAGTCTATGGCACCTCGAGGCATCTCTATTCATGATATATTGGGATATGTTTCTCCTACGCATCTAGGAGAAAAATCAAGTTAACCGACGAAGAATCAGAAGTATCCACCAAAATTTTTGCCACTGTCGGAAGGGATGATTTGCTCAGTCAACATCGTCCCTACCTTGATCAGGTTGAAATTCGAAGAACATGACTTGTTGTTACTTAAAGATGTCCAGGATGATCCCTACGAGTCAATTCTGACGATGCTTGGTGCCCCAATTCAATGGATTCCTCAACCTTGGGAGAGTGGGTTAGACAAATCTGGATTGTTGGGGCTCATCAATATGCTTCATTTTGGGTGACTGAATGAATCCCATGCGTTTTTTAAATAAATTTTGGCCTATTTTCATGGGGGGGTGCTTTGGTTGAATACACCCATCCCTATTACAGTAGACTTAATCGCGAGCATTGTAGGATTTTAGAAGGACGGGGAAGATCCGACGCAGTATATATGTGGGAGGGATACCGATAAGAAACTTGCTAAGCAGCTAAAGGAGTGCTTTGGCCTACAACGGGATGGCCGCGCCTACCGTATTGATAGCATCAACTCAAAAGCGTTGCGCATCGATGCATGGATTCTGGCGAGTAAGGTTGTTCAGGGAAATAGACCGGTCCAATGTAACTTGGGCGTCGTCACATGCGCCAAGAAGTGCGTTGAAGGAGTACAGATGAACTGGTCTTTGTTCTTACTTAACCAGTTGCTCGAAGATTCTCTCATTTCTTAGGCTGGCCAGCCATTTTCATATAGTTGGTTATTAATTCTTATTGCCCTTGTTGCCTGGATGGAATCTAAAGATTACCAACCAATGGTAGTTGATGCGGCGAAGGTGTGCCGAGGCGCATGATATCATAACTTATTGTGGGTTGAAGATCCCAGTCGATAGGTGGACTGTGCCATTCATTTTTGGGTCTATTGGGAGGCGTTGAAATCCACAACCATCGCAGTTCCTCGAGTATCTCCTTATGCAATGACCAAGTATCAGCAGCTCATTCGATTCACCATCGGGCCCCACCCTATTTACATTCAGGCACAATGGGACCCCGATAGGTAGTGGCTACCTATGGCTTACAAAGTCATGACTAAAGAGTTGGATGCTATTGTTCAATATTGGCCAGTTGAATGGCACAACCCTGTGAGTTAAGAGGAACTTTCTAAGGAGCCGCCACCGGATTCCCTAGAAGAGCCTTCCTAGAAGGAGATGAGTGTTCATGACTCTAACAATGAGTCGTAGATGAACCCAAAGGCCGAAGCATAGCACATGCAGGAGGAGACTCACACCAAATGGTGCCAATAATATGATGCAGGCAGTGGTATCAGGTCAGGGATGGAGGACCAACTCTAGCGGCTCATGAAAGCAATCACTGACTCCTCTGAGGCTATGACATAGGTGATCCGAGAGTCGAACCATGAAGAATTTGGTGTGGTAAGAGAAATGTTAAATTCCATTTTTTATATTATTTCTAGACATACCTCCGTGAGACCTATGATGCAGGATGTCCTGTCGATCAGCACTAAACCCCGGGATAGGAACGTGCAAGTTCCCCCGACTGTGATCTACGCGGGAAATAAGGAAGTACAACAGTTGTTGCAACTAATCTAGAGCATGGCTTTGGATCTAAACAAGTTATCTGCTATAGCGTTGGTGGAGCTACAGCACATTGCCTCCCTGGAATTGGAAAACCAACAGAAAGAGTTGACTGAGGGATATGTCTAGTCACAAAGTGCAGCTAAGAAGCTGTAGAAAGAGGCAGACAAGTTGCATCAAGTCCGGGTACAGCTGGTGAAAGAAAAAGTAAGAGAAATAGACACATTAAAGGCAACGCAGGCTGAGCTGTAGCGAAAGGCAACGCAGGCTGAGCTGTAGCGAAAGGCTACTAAGGAGATTACTAAGCTGAAGAAGGTGCAAGAGCACCTGATCATTAAACAAGTGCAACTGTGTACAATATGCGGCGAGGTCGAGCAAGCTATCACTGAGGCTTGTCAGCATATCTTTGAGAGAACGGTCGAGCTCACCCCAGTCGATAAGGCCAAACAATTGGGGCAAACTATTGTCCAGCTCCAAGACACCAATATGTTGCTCAATGCCTTGGTCTAACCAATAACGCCAATGGAGTAGGTTGCAGAACGGAAGGCTTCTATTGAAGAAATCATGAACCAATTTGAAACCATGGAGCAAGAAGCCAAGACTATCATGGAGGTGACAATGTAGTTCTGGCAAGCGTTGTCCAAGACGAGCAGCTCAATCAGTTGACAGTGCATGTGCAAGAAGATGAAGGCTAGTTGACAACGCTAAAAAGACATCATTGCAGGAACTGCCACTAATGGTGCATATCACCAGGTCCAAGGAATTGAAGGATCTTTAGCAGAGAGCTTCCCATGCCCGGGAACTCCAACAAAAGCGTCATGCTCAACTAGATGAGTTTCAAGAAATTGGTGGATAGTTGGTTGTTAAAGAAGTCACCACGCTATAGGAGGTACAAGAGAATCAACAGATGGTCGATGGCAAGGCTAGGGAAGAGCACCTCGTGCAGCAAGCTTTGGGTAATTGTTAAAGTGTTGCCGACAAAGTCCAGCTCCAGGTTCGTGAGATCGCGCAGCAGTTCGAAGACTTCAAGGCGCGCATGTCGGCATATACCCTGTCAACCTAACATGGCTCGAGGACAAGCCAAGACTGTGTTGGGGGCCTATTGGTAGGGGTTTTGGTAATTAATTTGCGCAGTGTCACGGCAGCTACACAAGCTCATGCGGTGCAGGGCAAGGCCAGGTCAGCGCGATGGGCGAAAAAATAATTGTTTTGAATATCTAATATATTATTTGACCAAGTTTTGTCACAATAGGTCATTAGCGATTACAAGTTAGTTAGAAGTGGACCTTCAATGTAAAGGCGCGAGCCTATTTATAGAACTAGTTTTGATATTGATATAGAGGTAAACATCAAAATTGATATTGAGATCAACATTGCCTTGAGCATGATTATCGCATGAGGTCTAGTGCGATCTATCTATGGTTTTGGAGAATTTTCTGTTGTATCTACGATCTATCTGGGTTTTTCCTGATGTATTCAGCCTCCTATTATGGAGAAAAATTGTTCATTTTGGATCCTTTGCGTAGAAGTAATATGATATGATAGTTGTTGCATAAACCTTGTCTTATATTCTACTATTTTCCCTGCTATGATCTAATCTATTACGATACTGCTGCGATCTGATCTGTTATGATGTTGTTGTGGTCTATTCCATTTCTACTATGAGTTATTGATGTTAATGCGATATGTTTTAATTATGTCACATTTTCATTGCATTATGAATTAAGATGTTTTATAAATGATGTTGCTGCACTAGAAATACTGTGATAAATATATGATGCAATCTATGGTTGTGGAAATGAATTAATGATGATTGCATAGTTATGGATCTAATAGTTATGTTGTCTCCCCATTGGATCCCATATCCTCCCTTCTCACTGTAGGAAACTCAGTTCTGACATCTCTCCCTCAAACATCTTGGGTAAGACTTCGTCCGCTCTGCGGATGTTGCTAAGAAGGGTAAAACCTATCCGGGCCGGTGCTCAGGGAGATCATGTTGGTTGGGCATCGACAGAGTGAGAACCACTATGAATGAGGATTTTTTGGTGGGTTTTTTCCAATCAACCAACCCCTGGCTCAGGATGTTTCCCAATATTTATACATTATCAATCATAACCTTCACCCACTAATATCGGGAATCCATGACAATCTACGATCTTTAGGCTGCCCTATTACAACTCGTTGTATAGCTGTGAGTGTAATTAAATGCGAGAAGAGAGCATAGGGAATCTTGTTGCATGATCCATTAGTGAATAAAGAGAACCAATTTAAGGAATACCCTATCTATTGCAACTAAACCTTAAGCAACGGCGTGATGTCACAGCTGAGCATGTTGCATAAATACATGGAATAACGGCCTATGTTTGCTTCCAGCAGGTGGGGCTATGACTGGAAAGTGAAAGCTGGAATCGAAAGCTAATATTCCCTTCACTCGGGTTGTTACACCTATACTTCTCAAAGCTTGAACTATCTTTATGAAATCACGATGTAATAGTAAAATTCAAGAGATAGAGTTTGGATCATAACAATAATGGGCATTAATAAGATAAAACAATAATTAATCATACCTATAAAGATTCAAGGCTCAATGTGAGCAAAGAACATCTGTTTGGTGCATAGAATGGAGTAGGAAAAGGCAAAAAGGGTATAATAGGTGTGGTCAAAAAGGGGCATTTCAGGACCTAACATCTCCCCCCAACTATCTTGTTGCATGTCCTCATGCAACAACCTCCACTAGTCTGAATCTGATGCTGGAACTGTACCACATTCATGGAGAGAGGAAATATTGTAGGAGATTTTAGGTGGTTCCTTCCCATCTATATATCTATTAAGGGCAGCGCAATATTTCCAAAACTACTTCTCCTCTGCCTTTGTTAATGAAAACTCATCCCTATACAGCCTTGTTGGCCACCAAATAAGTGGAAACTTGAATTTAAGTCCCAACTAGTTAACTCCACACTTCTTCATACAGTCAACATATCCCTTGACCCTAGGGAGCGCCTGTTTAAATTTTTTAAAGCAATAAGGATCCCTTTTCTTCAATGATGAAGGAGAAGCCTACCATCTATGCTTGTTTCCTTCCAAAGCCAAATCTTGTTGTCTAGAAATCTGGCTAACACAAGTGGAGCTAACATGTTCTTGAAGTTCAACCAACTGTTGATTTTTTATGGGAGATCTAAGCCTATGTTCCTGAAGAGTAAGAATAAGGTGAGGAGATTGAGGTTCACTCTGAATCCAGAGATTAGAGTTACCTCATTCTGAGAAATTGTCTAGAAGGAACTCTCCCACAGCACATGATTGCTGACAAAGGAAGAAAAATCCCTCAGTTGGACATCTCCTAAGTAAGGAGTAGGGTTATAATGATGGTCCATAGGGAAATCCATTTCATGCAAGTAAATTTCACACAGCATGTTCTTCTCAATGAAGTTGCTTTCCATAAAGGTCTCCAGAAATTCGACAAAGAATGCCACTTCATAAGGTCTCCCTTCCTTCAATGCCTTGAATTTAAACTGATTGAATTGTTCATACAAAAATACAGGATAAGAGGGAGATGGAGCTCTGGAGCTCATCAACGTGCGGGAGAGAGTTTACAACTGATCTTTTTCCTTCTGCATGGACTTGAATTCCTTCAACTCCTTCAACTCTTTATGTACTTCTTCCCATTGAAACCTCTGGAATGTTAACTCTTCTACCCATATTTCCCTCAATTATCTGATAGTCTTTCTATGCTCAACAAGGGGAACCATTCCTTCCTGATATCTGTCCACCTGACTCTTCCATTTCTTTACTTCTAATTTCAACATCGAGAGTTCTTCTATCAGTATTTGAATCCTTCCATCTCTGGCATCCCTCTCCTTTTCAGTGTCTAAATTGACAAACTTCTAGGAAAATTGATTCCATACCTTACTACCTAATGTCTCAGCCTGATCATTCTGAATTTGAAGTGTAACATCTTCCTCTTCTACGAGTCTCCCAACCACCTCTTCCTGTATGGGTATTTCTGCAATCAATTCTAGGGATGTTGGTTCTTCTGTAACAACATCCTCCTCCTGAAACTCATTTCTATCAACTTCAGCATCCCTTTGTGAAAATGTTGGTTCTTGTGTGACAACATCTTCCTGAGTTTTAGTCTCAACATCTTCTTGAGTCTCAGTTGTAGCTTCGACACGGAGCTGCAAGGGTGTTGGTTCTTGTTTAATAGATTTTCATCCTTCCAGTTCTTCAAGCTACTAAGGTTTCTCTTGAGTCACTTCCATATCCCATGAAAGATGAGACTGGCACCCAAATACTTTAGTGACCCCTCATGGTCGGGATTGCATCTCTTCATCTTCCCCTAGCTCCAAATCAGCGATTATGTCCACCTCAGGGTCAATTATTCCTAGATGAATGGGGGCCTCAGCAATAATTTTTGAGGATGTTGGTTCTTGTGTGATAACATCCTGGTCAACTTTAACATTTTCCTGTTGTTGAGTTTCTCCATCCACTAGTTCTGTGTCCTGAGATTTTTCTGGGGTCATACTAAAAACTACTAAGTTTAGATCAGGGATTGTCTCAACCTATGGCTCACCTACTTCCATTTGAGTAGAAGCCTCAACAAAAATATATAAGGATGTTGGTTCTTGTATAAAAACACCATGTGGCTAAGACTATAATTTCTCATGTTCCCTTACTTCTATATCAGGGACCATTTCCACTTTTGGTTCATCTTCACCCCTCAATTCCACCGCAGATGTTTCTTTCTCTTATTCAACTTCATGTGTGGGTTTTTGTGCCACAAATGCATGCACTATGACTTTGTATCCTGACTGATTAAAATTTTCCCCACACTCAAGGCAAACCACTTTTTCCACTTCTTCACCTTCCTCGACACGAGGTGATCCTTCTAACTGATCTGCAACTTCTACTAATGTGTGCAGCCTTCTTTCCACCTGTTTCTTACATGCTTCCTTCCAAATTTCTAATTCCTTTTGGAGTTCTTGCACATCTTCCTTTAGCGGACTATTTTCATTTAAAATCCCCTCAATTTGAGGTTCTTCTACAACAGGTTCTTGTGGGGCAGCATTTGTCATGGGTCTCAAGATGGGGAATTCAATATTTGATTCAATGTTTTCCCATTTTTCCCGTGCTACTTTTGTTGCTGTGACAGATCTGGTTCTCCTTCTCTTCATTGGTCATGATGCATGTACTTCTTCTCTTGATCTTCTTTTCTTCTTTTGTGGTACAAGGGTTTCTAATTCTACAATTGATGTAGAAGGGACAGCTCCCTCTTCAGTGAACTCCCATTAGAGGAATTTTGGGGTCTAAAATGGGCCTCCTAAAGAAAATAATAAAATAATAGTTAAAATAATAAAATAATATTAATTAATTTTGGAGGAAGAAAGAAAAAAACTACTTTTTGTGTTCGTATTTTCGACATATCTCCCTGTGTTTTTACTCAAATTTCGATTGGGAGAGCTCATTGGATGTGGAATTTGATTCTGCATGCAACGAGTACCCACACTACATATTTTTGAGGGACCCCTCTGCCCCAAAAACAAGAAATACCTGAAAAAATGTGATGATGACATCATCATCACATTTTTCAGGTATTTCTTGTTTTTGGGGCAGCGGGGTCCCTCGAAAGTATGCAGTGTGGGTACTCGTTGGATGTGGAATCAAATTCCGCATCCAACGAGCTCTCCCAATCGAAATTTGAGTAAAAACACAGGGAGATATGTCGAAAATACGAACAAAAAAAATAGTTTTTTTAATGACAAATATGTCAATTCAACCATTATGGTTGACTTATTTTATTGAAATTCTATTGGTTCTTGAATTCCAACTCACAAAAACTTATTTTGGCACGTTTTCTTATAAGGCCCATTTTAGACCCCAAATTTCCTCTAATGCTTGTCTCTACCATCTCAATTTATTTCTAGATTAAGGTTCCTCCCCATTCAGGAGAATATTCAATGGTGAGGATCTCTTCATCTCCTTCTGTCATAGTATCTCCCACAACCTCATCTTCCACTATCACAACATTCAATGCTACTCCAGTTTTAGCTTCTTTTGCCGGAGCTTCCACATTCTCTATTCTTTCCATAGGGTTTGATGTTGTTGTAGCATCTCCCTGTTCTCCTGATTGATTTGATTGGGCTTTGTTATAATACTGTCTCATATCCCCCCCAACTGAATTGGAGGGACTCTAGTCCTCCTCCCCCACTTCCACTCCCAACTGAATTGGAGGGACTGAATTGCAGGTGCCTCTTCTTCTTCTTCTATTGGGACGTCACCCAAAAGTGCAAGTGCCTGAATTATCTGAGGTTGGCCTGTGAACCATTCCCAGGTTTGGTTCTGCTGTGATGTGCTAAGGCCCTTATGATGAGTAGTTTAATTAGTTCGTGATGGGTGAGAGAAGAGTAAGGGAGTCGAGCAGATCTTACAAACCATGCCATATGATGTAGGTCCTTAAATAAATAAAATGGGATATTGAGTAAATCCCTGTGGCGTAAATGAGACAATAGAGGAAACTTAGAGAAATACACAGTTTGATACCAACCTTCACATCTAATGTACTTATTTAGGAAGACTGCCACCCCATTCCAAGGGTGAGGAAGTGATTGTAGAGATATCCCTTGCTTTATTTGGAGGACCTGTTTACCGGCTACGAGAAACTCCCACATTGTAGCCGCATTGTGGGTTCTTCTTCCAAACCAGGTTCTTCCCTTGCGATGAAGACCAGTAACCTCAACCATAATCTCCTCACTAATGTATATGCATAGACCTTTGACTTCTGAATAGGTTTCTGTCAAATTTAGAGCAAACTGCATAGTCGTTTCTCGATGAAAATCATTTAAGCGTTGAAAGAACTTGGTCTAGCCAACTGCTTCGAAAATGGAAAAAATGTCTACATTTCTATGTAGGGCATTCAGTATTCGCAGGTTCATGCCGGGTTGGGATACCCATATCATCTCTCTGTCTGAATTATGGTATCAACTCAACAAATTACAGACCTAGAAATGGAAGTTACAGCATAGGAACATGCACGAACAGCTGAGGTTGGAGTTGGATAAATTAGGAAATTTAAGACAGTCGTAAGCAGGGAATAATTGGTAATATTTGGTCCCAAATTAGGAAAAAGATGACGTTCGAATGGTAAGTTTAAGTACTGGATAGATCATGTGGATTTACAGTTAAATGAGTACGAGTCTAATGACGGGTACAAAAAGGCAAATCGTGATTAATTTTGTCAAATCCAATTAACACCTAATCATGTAAATGATTAGAGGCCATACCTTAGCAATTATGAGATGAACCATGACTTTCCATAATAGTGCAGTGTATCATTGCAGCCATCAAATTAAACATTATTGCATGCGTGCTCCTATGATATTAACCCTAGTAAATCAAGAACTGTCTTTTCAACCTTGGTGAAAACATAATTGCAGTTGTGAGGTGAGTCGGAACCAAACAAAGTCACAGATGGCAGCATTTGTGGCCAAATCTGGAGGAGTCGCAACTATTTTTCCGATACATCCGGAGGAGTCGCAGTTGCGAATATAAGGAAATCAGTGAAAACTTAGCACCAGTGCAGCTATGAGAATAGAAAGATAGGAAAAATTTAGCGGAGTCGCAGCTGCGGAGATAGGACAAATCGACGAAAATTGGCAGAGTCATAGTTGTGAAAGATAGGGAAATATATGGAATTTGGCGGAGTCGCAGCTGTGAAAAATAGGGAAATATGCACAATTTTGCAAAGTCGCAGCTACGAAAAATAGGGAAATATGCACAATTTTGCAAAGTTACAGCTGCTGGAAATAGGGAAATATGCGGAATTTCGCGAAGTTGTAGCTATGGAAAATAGGGAAATCTATGGAATTTGGCGGAGTTGCAGCTGCGAAAAATAGGGAAATATGCGTAATTTGGAGGAGTCACAACTGCGTAAAACGGGAAAATGATAGATTTTAATGGAGTTGCAGCTGCGAGAAATAGAAAAATGGTCAAAAATTTTACGGAGTCGCAGCTGCGAGAAACAAGAAAATGGCAGATTTTAACAGAGTTGCAACTGCGAGAAATGGGAAAATGGGAAAATTTGAACAGAGTCACAGCTGTGAAAATGGGAAAATGGCAGAATTTGAATGGAGTTGCAGCTGTGAAAACTATTCATTATTCATTTTTTTCAAGGAGCTCTTCCGAAGTAGTAACATGGATTAAGGTGCTCCCAGTCGTTAGGCCCAGTCATGATTGATGCTCATTAAGTAAGTTCCTGCAAAGATTCTTCAAAGAAAACCAATCAAGCATAAAGGAAAATAGAATAAAAATCAAACAAAACATCAATTTATTTATATACAAATTCTTGTGTGAAAATCATAGTTTCCTTTTAAAGATTGACAAGGATAGAGAAAAATTCTGATCCTTGCTTTAACTTGTATCTTGGATCAGCTACAATCTGTGAAATAAAAGCATCCCTTGAAATTGGCTTGTGATACAGTCGCATCCTATGACCATTATCAAATAATGGTGTACAATCTTCATCAATAGTGACCAGGCAGACTGTGCCAAATAGTTTTCCTACAACCAAATAGTTATCAACATATATGTACTCAAGGGAATGAGTTGATACTACGAACAAATGTTTGTTAGGAAAAGAATTTTCAACTGGCATTATTTCATCACTGTTAGTAAAACAAGATAAAAAATCAGCAACAACATTCTCTTTTCCAGGTCTGTCAATAATTGTAATGTCGAACTCCTGTAATAGTAACAACCATCTAGTTATCCTAGAATTTGTTACAGGTTTATTCATTAAATACTTGATGGCTGAATGGTCAGTGTGCACAAAAGTGGGGTATCCAGTGGTGTAGTGTCTGAATTTATTGATGGAATAGACAAAGTCTAGAAATTCATTTTCTGTAACAATGTAATTGAGTTCAGTAGGGGCCAACTTTTACTAATATAGTAAATTGCATATGGGGCTTGACCATCTTGTTGTCCCAGCACTACTCCAATGGAAGTTTCAGAGGCATCATAAGAAATATGAAAAGGAAGAGCCCAATTGGGACCCCTTAAGATAAGAGTTGTAGACAACCTCTTTTTAATTTCAATGAACATTGTTTGGAATGCATCATTCCAAATGAAATGTACATCCTTCATAAACAAACTAAATAAAGGAGAATCTAGTTTGGAAAAATTTTCTATGAATCTTCTGTAATAACCAGCATGCCCTAAGAAGCTACGTACCTATTTATGTGTTCCATGAGTGCGTATGTTTTCAATTACCCTAATTTTGGATGGATGTACCTAGATACCATCAGCAGAGATGAAGTTCCGTAGAACCACACCCTCGTTGATCATCTTGTGGCACTTTTCAGTGCTCAAAGATAGTTGGGTTTGGTCACATCGTGTTAAAAACTTCTCTAAGTTTTTCAGTGCCTCCTCAAAGTCACTGCCATAAGGCATAAATTCATCCATAAAAATCTCCATACTGTTAGTGACCATCTCCAAAAATTAGCAAATCACAGTTCTCTGAAAGGTGGCAGGTGCGTTGGACAAACTGAAGGAAAGTACCTTGTATGAAAAATTACCCTAGGGATAGGTGAAAGTGGTCTTATCTTATTCTTCGAGAGCGATCTGTATCTAGTTGTACACACTAAACCCATCTAGGAAGGAAAAAAAATTCTTCCTGGATAAGGTATCAAGTACCTTATCGATGAAAGGCAAAGGGAAATGGTATTTCTGTGTCGCTTTGTTTAACTCCCTCTAATCCACATAGACTCTCCATTTCCCATTCTTCTTTGGTACTATCACGAGGGGAGAAACCCACTCGTTATCTGAGATCGGATAGATAAGCCCTGCTTCCAAAGATTTTGAATTTTCTCTTTCACTATGTCCCTAAGGTTGGGGTTCATCCTTCATTGTGGTTGGAACACAGGTCGAGAGTCACTTTTAATGTAGATGTGGTGGGTGCACAAATTAGAAGGGATACCCTTCATATCTGTGTACTCCCAAGCAAATTCTCCCTTGTGTTGTTTCAAGAGTGTGACCAGAAGTTCCAATTCATTAGGAGCGAGGTTCGTATTGATATTCAATGTTTACCTAGCTCTATCTCAAGTGGAATACTTTTTGAATTCTTGAGTACTGGAATTATACTGGTGTCACTGTCTAAATTCTCCTCTGTAATATTTTCTTGTTTTTCTTCATCTAGGGTACTATTCAGGATCTGGTAAACTTGTGCATTGACATATGTAGGATCATTGATGAAACTATTGGTAGCATCTCCCTCTGTTTCATTTTTTAAGGTTAAGGCTTTCCCTATCGTTAACAGTGGTTGAACCCCATCTTCCTCCTCTAGCTCCATCCATAGTGGAGTTTCATATTCTAAGCTAGGTCGAGATGGAGGGAATAAGGTAATACTTTTTGTCTTGGACCCATCTGAAATGGTCATAGATCCTGACCGACAACTGATGTAAGCATCTGTTGTGGCTGACCAAGGTCTTATGAGGATAATTGGGTATCCCCCTAGCTGTGACTTCAACTGTAACACCAATAAATAGACATATATCCCCATAGTAGTATGTCATGCCCTCTGCACATTGTACAGAATCCTCTCAACTAAATCTTCTAGACTCTCTTCATCCATGTGTACCATCTTTAACAGCTCTTCTCTTTTATCTTTAGTGTTACAGTACTCCTAGAATTTTTCAAGTAACACCTATTTCATTTGTTCCCAGGTGGTGACAGTCTCACCCCCCAGGCTCATGAACCAACACAGAGCATTATCCTTCAAAGTAGCAGGGAAAATTTTTAACTTATGCTTGCTAGAAGTGTAGTCGTAGCTACGACAAAGGATGTCAAACTCGAAGAGGAACTCATCTAGATCCTCTGTGGTCTTCCCATGAAAACGTGGTAATACTGATGGTGATATGTTTTTCATGGGGGATTTTCCAGCTGGCTATCGAATGGGGAACTGGAGTGTGGCAACTATCCCCTCATGCGAGGGTTCATCGTCATTGTGATGGTTTTCCTCCGCCACTTCCTCATGATCTTCAGGTTCACGTCCGTTGTTCATTTTTTCCTCTGCTCTCTCCTATCTTTTCCTTCTCTGATCTTCCCACTTCTGATGAAGTTATGTCCACTCCTCCTTTGTCACCTTCCTCTCGTCAATGTGGTAAACCACCTCTCAGTAATCTACTCCCACAACATTGACTCTATCTTCATTCGCAGGGACACCTGATGGTGTTGCAGCTTCTCTTGTATTCTCCACTGTGGAAACTGATGCTTCCACTCTAGGGGTAACCGAGCTTCTTCTGACATATGATACTTGATGGCAAGCTCCAGTAGAATATTTGGTTCTAGCAACCAGATCATCAATGAATCTCCTTCTTCCCAACGCTAGGTTGCTGCCACAACCTCAAACACCTAGAAAATTAGTATTCTGGGGAGTTCTAGGGGTTTTGGGAATGTCACGCTGTACTCTCCTTGTATTCATACAATCCAAAACATGCAAGATTATAGATTGAAGAAAAATGAATAGATGCAACTACTATGGTGTCTAATAATTATCTTCCCCGGCAACGGTGCCAAAATTTTGGTCACTCTATATGCAAGTTAATACAGCTAACATACAGAATTCTCAATATAAATTGTTAACCCAGGGAATTCTTTTATTTCAAAGATAATTCACATTGTCTTTGCATAAACACTAAGTATATGATTAATTGAATGAAGGATTAACTGTCCTACCTATCTGCTCAATTAAACTCCTCTCAAGATTAAACCAATCTGAATTACCTGCTTAAGAATTTTAGAATTGAAATTACCTTCCTACAACTTCAATTCAGCAACTAATGATTCTAGAAATAAACAACTAGACAACTTTTTCAAGAAGTTAAATCCTAACATTACTAGACTATATGCAGATACATCGTCACTAGTTTAATTCCACGGATCTTGCAATCGGAAATAACGGGAATTGAACCAAACAATTCTAATCTATAATCTGTCTAAATTAGCAAACATGAGAAAGATAAGTAATTAAAAGGAACTAGAGACGAGCTTGACTGTTACAGCTAACACACACTTTCATAATGGAAGCTAACCTACACAATTGACTGTCACACCACACTACTACAACTTAAGAGAAATGTAGATATTGATTATCAAAGAAATCACAACGATTAACCATTACTATTGCAGCTACTGTAAAGAATGCATCTACTATAACTTCCACACCACACAATAGAATAATCAAAACATCTAATTAACTCGTCGATCTATATGGGAAGGTTGGCCCAGCCTTCGAACAGAGACGCTGAAACTAAAACAAATTAAAACACAGAAGTCTGAAGAATCCTGCTTCTTATATCAGAATGGTAAAATGAAAGTACAGTTCTCTATTATATCTTACATGGTATAATCCAAATATCAAATAACCCCTGGATTAGGATGTTTCCCAATATTTATACATGATCAATCATAACCTTCACCCACTGATAATGGGGAGCCATGAAGATCTACGATATTCAGGCTTCCCTGTTACAATGAGCTGTACAGCTGTGAGTGGAATTAAATGCGAGCAAAGAATATAGGGAATCCTATTGCGTGAACCATTAGTGAATAAACAGAACTAATTTAAGGAATACTCTATCTGTTGTGTAATATCCCAAACTGATATTTTCCTGTTTATGTGTATACTGTAGATGGCTAATAGACTTACTCCTTAATCAAATAGGAAAGCAAACCCCAAACTTTGCATGCATCCAGTTGCATGCAAATATGTGCCCTAGAAAAATACTGAGATGCTATAAAATAGGAAAAATCAATGCATGTACATACCAGTATATAGATTGGCTGATGGTGAAGAGACGGGTCCCCGCATGCAAGGATTATGCCGGAGGAATAAGGAGATACACCAAATCATCCTCCACAGGTGAATGCGCCCTCCTCTCAAACTATATAAGCTCCAAAATAATAAATAAGCTACTGTTGGAAGCCCGGATGATGTGCCCTAGGGTTATAATACCCCTCTGATGATGATGGAAGCAACATGCGGAAGTTCTGATCCCTGTAGGTAGGAAAACGAATTGCTTTGTCTCTAATCACGGTGACACAATGTGACGATGAAACCCTCTAGTTGGATGAATAATCAACCTCCCGAAATAACTGTTGAATGTAACCTGATGATGAACCAGTGCTGAACCTGGATGATCCAACCTGATGATGAACTAGGGCAGATAGATTTCACCGCCGAAATACACCAGTTAGCTGAGCATGCGCTCAATCCCAACTTAGCTCGTCGAGCTCTCCAATTCGACTCCAAAAATCAATTATCACATAAGTGACTTCTCCATTCTCTTTATCTTTCTTTTATAACTCTCAACTGCAAAAACCCTAACTTTTGACCTAATTAGGTCACTTTATATTCTAATTTGCAGTTGACTTGCATGCATGCACATGGAGACTTAATCAGGTGCATGCATCATTAAATAATGCCCGAACGTCATGCATGCAGGTGGCCTTTGGCTCTAGTGGCCCTCTTCGACCCAATGGTGATATAATATTGATGCCCTAGATCTTCTATATATGGCATCAATCTTCGGTTGATTCCTTGACTGTCAGTACCCACTCGAACATATAGGAATCACATAGGTTAGTGGGTTGGTCCTCAATGCCTAAGAAGAAGAGGACATTACAGTCCTCCCTACTTGAATTTGCTTGTCCTCGAGCAACTGTAAAGCTGGGTGCTGTAATACCTATTCCCAAGTAGCCTACTCTATAGGCAGATCTTTCCACTGAACCAGGTAATCTCTGATGATTATGTTCCTCAGTTTCCACTCTCATACCTCTAGGATGCGCTCCGGAATCAGAACCAATTGCACCTCGTCATCAATGGGAGGCAACTCAGAAGATGTAACAATCTGTTGACCAACCACCTTCTTGAGATTGGAGACATGAAATACGTTGTGAATCTTGCTCTCTGGGGGTAGTTCTAGCTCATATGATACCTCTCTGACCTTCCAAATTATCTTGTATGGACCATAGAAACGAGGTTGGAGTTTTTTTGCTCCTTTCTTTTTAAGAAATGACTATCGGTAAGGCTGGAGGCATAAATAAACGAAGTCTCCCACCTCAAAAATGCGCTCAACTCTGTGCCTATCTGCATATATATTCTGTTGATTCTGAGCAGCTTGTATGTTCTCCCTGAATATATTGAGGATATCTTGACCCTCCTGAATCCACTCCTTGGCATTTGGGGCCCTGGTATTACTAAATATCTGGTCTGAAAAAGTGGAAGCATCATACCCATACAGGGATCAAAAAGGGGTCATCCTAATGGTCATATGGTAGGTGGTGTTGTAACAATGTTCACCCAAGTGTAACCATTTGATCCATGTCCTCTGCTGACCTGATACATAATTTCTCAAGTATCCCTCAATCCATTTATTAACAATCTCTGTCTGCCCGTCACTCTGCGGATCATAACTTCTTCTCATGGCTAACTTGGTCCCCACTAACCGGGAAAGCTCTTGCCAAAAGGCTCCTGTGAATTTGTTGTCCATGTCACTGACAATGGTCTTGGGTAACCCATGGAGTCTAAATACCTCTCTGAAAAATAGTTCTGCTACCTGTGCTACTGAATAATCTGATGATATGGCAAAGAAGTGAGCAAACTTAGTCAATCTGTCCACTACTATGTACAAGCAGTCTCTGCCTTGGACCTTAGGCAGCCCAATAATGAAGTCCATAGAAATGCTCTCCCATTTCTGCTCAGGAATCGGTAAGGGATGTAGTAAACCAGCCGGGTGAATGTGCTCTATTTTGTTTTGTTGGCACAAGCTACACTCCCTCACATGTTGTATAACATCTTTCTTGAGGCCCTTCCATGAGAACCTTTCTCTAATCTATCTGTAGGTCTTGAGAAACCCCTAATGCCCTGCTAATGGTGAATCGTGCGATGCCTGTAATATTTTCTTCATGAGGGGAGACTCTGGAACCAAGAAGATTCTATTTTTGTAGTATATGATATCATCAATGACCCTATACCTATCATCCTGAATCTGTCCATCCAATAGCTCGCAAGCAAACTTATCTTTGGAGTACTCAACCAAAATATGAGACTTCCAATCTGACGAGATGCTCATAAGGGATAAAGTAGCTAGTCGTCTAGAAAGTGCATCAGCCACTACATTGCTCTTCCCCTTTACGTACTCAATCTAGAAGTCATAAGCCTGAAATTTACTTACCCATTTCTATTGTCTCTCGTTTATCTCTTTCTTCTCTAGGAAGTATTTCGGGCTGTTGTGATCTGTCTTAACCTTGAACCTGGCACCTACTAAGTACTACTTGAACTTGGTTAGCGCATGGAGGATAGCTAACATCTCTCTACTTGAACTTGGTTAGCGCATGGAGGATAGCTAACATCTCTTTGTCATATATCAAATAGTGGCACTCATATTCTTTGAGCTTCCTACTCTCAAATTCAATGGGGTGGTTTTTCTGCATCAAAACTACCCCAATTCCCTCTCCTAAAGCATCACATTCTAACACAAAGGATTGAGAAAAGTCTAGTAAAGCTAATACTGGGCATGAACTCATTACCTCCTTCATTTTCTTGAATGTTTGTTGTGCTACCTCCGACCAAGTAAATGCTCCCTTCTTGGTAAGATCTGTGAGGGGTGTTTTCATCTGTGAGAATCCGCTGACATACCTCATGTAGTAGGTACAAAGGCCCAAAAATCCCCTCAGTTCTATCACATTTTAGGTGTAGGACAATCCAAAATTGCCCAAATATTCTCTAAGTGCACCTGGACCCTGTTGGACCCTATCACATGTCCTAAGTACAACATCTCTTGCATGCCGAATTCACACTTGGACATTTTGGCATATAGTGACTGCTCCTATAGAATACCAAGTACTTCATCAAGATGTCTCAAATGTTCTTCCCAAGTCCGATTGTATATCAATATGTCGTCGAAGAATACCATAATATATTTATGCAAATGTGTCCTGAAGATATGTTTCATGCATGATTAGAAAGTAGCTGGTGCATCAGTGAGCCCAAATAGCATCACCAGAAACTCATAATGTCCGTAGTGGCAACGGAAAGTGGTCTTTGGAACATCCTGTTCCCTTACCCGAATCTGATGGTACCCTGAGCAGAGATCAATTTTGGAAAAGTACTTTGCCCCCTGTAGTTCATCCATTAACTCATCAATCCTAGGGATGGGATACCTATTCTTTATGGTGTTCTTATTGAGTGCCCTGTAATCAATGCGCATGCATAAGGTTCCATCCTTTTTCTTCACTAGAACTACTGAAGATGCAAAGGGACTGGAGCTAGGTTTGATGTATCCCAACTTGAGCAGTTCCTTGATTGTACTCTCAATCTCATCTTTATACCTCTTGGGATGTCTGTAAGGAGTGGTGATAACTGCTTGGGTCCCCTCCTCTAACTCAATAATGTGCTCAAATCCCCTATCTAGAGGTTGACCTGCTGGAAGTTCTCCGAATACTACCTTGTGCTTCTGTAGTAAGGCCTCTATATCTACTAGATGTTGCGTGGCCTCATCTGGTGGTTTCCTGAAGGTAACTATACACTCTGCAACCCACTCAATATCTCCCTACCGGAGTACTACCTCCATACTATGTGATTTCACTGCTCTGGGAGGATAGGTATTCATCCCTCTCAATACCACCTTCTGTCCTTCTGCTCCTGTAAACTCCATCTCCATGGTCTGGTGATTTGTGGAATACTTCCCTATGGAATACAACCACTAAACTCCTAGTACCACATTCATGTCAGGTACATCTACCACATAGAATGTCTCTATCACTGTATAATTCCCAAGCGTTACCTTTAATTTAGGAATCCTCTTACTACACTGCATGGTGTGACTTGCTGCTGCTACCGAAAACCCATCAAATCTCTTAGTCTGAATGTCTCTCTTTTTAACCCATGCAGCATCAATGAATTTGTGGGATGCCCCACCATCTATCAGTACTCCCACTCTGTGGCCCTGTACGGTACCTCTAATATGAAGAGTGTGGGATCTAGGAACCCCTATCATGGTAGCAATGGTGGCTCCTGAGGCCTGTCCCTCAGCAACTATCTATGTTGTCTCTCCCTGCTCCTGATCTTGGTAATCCTTATCCTCCTCACTATCAGAATAAGCCTCTATGTAGTAGGCCTTTCCTTTTCCTAAACATCTATGACCTGGTATCCATGGTTCCTTGCAAGTGAAACATAACTTTTTTCTTCTACGGTCTTGTCGGGTATCATTGTCCATCCATTCTTTCTTGGGCCATGGTTTCCTTTCTTTATCTTTAATAGGAAAAGTGGTCCTAGGAGGAAACCTATTTTTGGGCACTACATCCTACAAGTATCTAGTCCGTCTAATGGCATCTGCTAGGGTGGTGGGCCTATAAGACTTGACCCATCCCCATAAGGGTTCAGTGAGAGCCTCAGTGAACAACATAATCAACCTGCTCTCTGATATATCTGTGACCATGACTGCTATCCTCTAAAACTTAGAAATAAAAGCATCTGCACTCCCTGTCTACTTGAGCTGTGCCAGCTCCCCAAAGTGTACCTTTGGATCCTTCCGATCAAACTGCTCAATGAGCCTCTGTGTAAAATTTGTGTATGAGGTGATGATGTTGTGACCCAGTGTCACTAACCTGTGGTACCACCACTCATGTGCTTCTATGTCCAAATTAAAAGTAGCCAATTCAATGGCATATGTCTCAATCATGGGGTTGATCTGGAAGTATGTATCCAACTTCTACACCCAAATCCTAGCTGGGCCACCACGGGTGCCCTCAAAGGTAGGGATAGTCAGTTTCCCTACGGTGCACTAGAACTCATAGTTTTGGGTGAATGGCCTATTGTAAGCTTTGGGTTTGTTCTTACTTTTAAAGTGGCAGAAGTCAGTGAAGGTCATGGCTGAATGGAAGTCCTCTCCTAAATCCCTATATTCTCTTAGATAGGAACTCATGGGTTCTTCTGGTTCTGCTTGTTCTAGAGGCACTACAGCTGGACTATGTAATAATTGAAGCATGGTAGGTTAGAAAGGCTTGTATATATGGGGATGGTTCTGCATGTTGGTATGTAAGTGCTCCCTACTACTGCTGGTGGATACCCTATCACTGTTGGGAAATAAGGGACTCTGTGGGGTGGGCCCATTCTTTTCAATCATTTGCTTGAAGGTGATCATCATTTCTTTTTTCCCAGTGGTGAGTTCTTTTATGGCTGATATGAGACTATTGAAAGCTATTTTATCATCATCGACCATTGTTTCTTTTCCTTTTTCAAACTGATACACTCTCTTCCCCAAATCTATGTCCTTTAACTCCTCTTCTCTGTCTCTATACCTATGTCTCCTGTGAGTAATGTTGTATGGGTCTCCTGGATTCATTTATAATTTTTGCATGCCCATAGATGGCAAGGAAAATAGATCTAATACCACTGTAATATCCCAAACTGATATTTTATTGTTTATGTGTATATTGTAGATGGCTAATAGACTTACTCCTTAATCAAATAGGAAAGCAAACCCCGAACTTTGCATGCATGCAGTTGCATGCAAATATGTGCCTTAGAAAAATACTAAGATACTATAAAATAGGAGAAATCAATGCATGTACATACCAGTATATAGATCAGCTGATGGTGAAGAGACTGGTCCCAGCATGCAAGGATTTTGCCGGAGGAATAAGGAGATACACCAAATCATCCTCCATAGGTGAATGTGCCCTCCTCTCAAACTATATAAGCTCCAGAATAATAAATAAGTTGTTGTTGGAAGCCCAGATTATGTGCACTAGGGTTATAACACCCCTCTGATGATGATGGAAGTAGCATGCGGAATTTCTGAGCCCTGTAGGTAGGAAAACGAATTTCTTTGTCTCTAATCACAGTGACACGGTGTGACGGTGAAACCCTCTGGCTGGATGAATATTCAACCTCCCAGAATAACTATTGAATGTAAACTGATGATGAACTAGTGTTGAACCTAGATGATCCAACCTGGTGATGAACTAGGGCAGATATATTTCGCTGTCGAAATACACCAGTTAGCTAAGCATGCGCTCAACCCCAACTTAGCTTTTTGAGCTCTCCAATTCAACTCCACAAATCAATTATCACATAAGTGACTTCTCCATTCACTTTATCTTTCTTTTATAACTCTCAACTGTGAAAACCCTAACTTTTGACCTAATTAGGTCACTTTATCTTCTAATTTGCAGTTGACTTGCATGCATGCACATGGAGACTTAATCGGGTGCATGCATCATTAAATAATGCCCGGATGTCATGCATGCAGGTGGCCTTTAGCTCTAGTGGCCATCTTCGACCCAATGGTGATATAATATTGATTCCCTAGATCTTCTATATATTGCATCAGTCTTCGGCTGATTCCTTGACTGTCAGTACCCGCTCGAACCTATAGGAATCACATAGGTTAGCGGGTTGGTCCTCAATTCCTAAGCATAAGAGGACATTACATGTTGCAACTAAACCTTAAGTAATGGTGTGTTGTTGCAGCTGAGTATGTTGCAACTAAGCATGTTGCATAAATACATGGAATGACGGCCTCTGTTTTCTTCCAGCGTGTGGGGATGCGACTAGAAAGTCACAAATGGCATCGAAAGATAATCTTCCCTTCAAACCACTAGGGATGCTACACCTGTACTTCTCAAATATTGAACTATCTTTATGAAATATGATGTATTAGTAAAATTCAAGAGACAGAGTTCTGATCATAACAATAATAGGCATTAATAAGATAAAACAATAATTAATCATACCTATAAAGATTCAAGGCTCAATGTGAGGAAAGAACATCTGTCTGGTGCATAGAATGGAGTAGGACAAGGAAAAAAGGGTATAATAGGTTTGGTCAAAAAGGGGCATTTTGGGACCCAACAATAGCCTCCTTACAGTAGTAGCTGTAAATAGGGTGTAGTTGCATCCTTTTAGTATTAGCTGATAAAACTATTATAAATATAATTTTGCAGTAATAGAAAGTGTTGGTGGTTTTCCCAATTGGGATTCCATAATAAAAGGTGTGTTCCTTGTGTCTTGTTTATCATGTGTGTTAATGAATAATTTAAAAGTGGTTTTAATGGTTAAAATTTATCGATATTGATTCAACCCCCTCCTCTCAGTATTGTCCAATATTCCAACAATTGGTATCAAAGCAAGATCCTTCACTACAGTTTAATCACTAGAAGGAAGATCTTATTAGAGACCACTATGGATCAACAAGGGTTAGCCACCAACATACCTCCATTATTTACAGGAGATGATTATGCATACAGGATTGTAAGAATGAAGTCCCATCTAATGTCTCTTGGATACAAATTCTGTAGGTCTATTGAAAGATAGTACAAAGTACCGGACGATCTACCTATAGACAGAGATGAACTAGACCAATATGAGGCCAATGCAAAATCCCTCAATGTAATCTTGAGTGGGTTAACAAATTCATTGTTTGTAAAATTCATGCAATGCAATACAACCAAATATGCCTCGAAAAAATTAAAAATTGTCTATGAAGGAGTATCCGAAGTCAAACAATCCAAACTTCAGACATACAAAGGATAGTTTGAAAATATAAAAATGAAAGAGGAATATGATATAGTAGAATATCTTTTAAGAATAGATGAAATTTTCAATGCTATTAGAGTCCTTGGAGGAGTAATGAAAGAGAGAGTAGTCATTGAAAAGGTACTAAGAACCTTGTCCATGAATTATGACCCGAAAATATCTACTCTAGAAGAACGAGATGATATTGACCTCATGACAGTAGATGAAATACATGGGATCTTCACTACATATGAGATTAGAACAGGACAATATGGACCATCAAAGAAAGAAGAAGAATTTAAAGCTTCAAAAGAGCCAAAAGAGTCTAAAGATTTATCTAGGAACCAATTAAAAAACTTAGATGATGAAGAAGCTATTTTCATCAAGAAACTTGAGAGAGGTACTGGCAAGTACAAAGAAAAGCTAGCCTTGAAATGTTTTAACTGCAGAAGGATTGGTCACTTTTCCACAAAGTGTCCTTACCCAAAACTAAAATATAGTAATGATGATGAAGAACCTTGCAGTCATAAGAAAGATCAAAAGAGTACAACCATGTACTACAAGAAGAAATTTAAGATAAAAAAGAAAAACTTATATTCCAAGGAAGACAATGCAGATGAAGAGATAAGTGAAGATGAAGAAATTATATTCATGGGAATAGAAACTCAAGCGCAAGATGGTGAATCAGATGAGGAAGGAGAAGTAGACCTAGAAGCTGAACTCATTAGTGCTCTTGAAGAACTTGAAAAATACATGAAAAAGAACAAACAGTCAAACCAAATCATTAGTGACTTGAAGACCCAGCTTCAAGAGGCCAAGAAGATTGAATAGGACTTAGATTTGCAACTCAAAAAGAGAATAAAAGAATATGAAAGGTTTGAAGAAGAGATTATGCACCTTAGAAAGAAGGTTTATGAAGAATATATTAAGTCAAAATTTGAAAACAATTCAAACACTCTAGATGACATTTTGAGTATCCAAATACCATCAAGAGATAAATATGGATTAGGATATGGCAAAGAAAAAAATCTAGAATGTTCCTCCCTCACAAACCAGGGTAGAAATACAAGCTATGCTGTTGTAGTGAAGAGTCCAATTAAAAGTGAAGAAAATAAGAAATATAATCCACCCTCTCATAAAAAAGTTAAAACTAATGTGATGATTAGAATACCAAAGACAAATAGATATCAAAAGATATTTTTGGTCATTGTTACACTTGTAATAATTCTGGAAATAAATCCCTAAATTGCAAAGCATATGGAAAGTTTAGAGACTACAAGAAGAATACATCTAGTAATAAACTAGAAGTAATAAACCATAATTTTTTTGCGCCTCTTCAAAGATATGACATAGAGTGTTACAAATTTAATAACCATGGAGATATAGCAAGAGACTGTAAATTAATCATGGCAGGTGAAATATAGCAGACCTAAAGTCCTCTTCTTCAGACTAAAATGCTTATTGAAATCTCCTTCTGCAAGCAAGATTCTGCAATTAACTTTCCACAAGCTTGGTTCTCCTGCAACCAACTTTTCACAATCCTAGTCTGATAACTCAATCTCCACAATCAAGTTCTCTGCGGGATTGGTTTCCTAATTCAATTTCCGCAATTGAGCTCTTCCTCAAATGTCTTTCTGTAAGACCCTTTTCGCAATTTCAGATTACGGATTGTGGATACGCCTTCCCACCTTTCCAAAATTGGCTTCCACAATTTTCCTCCTGTAACTTCCTTTTCTGCAACTCTTCTGAGTCGTCGATTTCTTGTGGGCTTCTTTCGAACCTTCTTTTTGAGATCAAATGCAGACCTCACCTTAACGTTGTGAATCTTCACTTTTCTCTTGTAGAATTCATCTACAACCGTCGATCTGCTGTAATACGCAGACTTCAATTCAGACTGTAATAGCTGAATTGAATCATGAGCGATCAATGTTCTGTGTAATTGTACACATATCCTCCTTCAGGAATCATTTAAACATTACTGAAGATTCATCCACACAGAGAAATAAGCATGCATTTGGTTATTGAAAAGAAGACATTAGACAGACACATAGGCTCATCGTATTAAGACTATTCTTCATTTCATTAACCACTGTTACATACACTCTATCTCTCGCTCACTCACACTTCCACACTTCTACCCCTCTCTATATATTTTTCTATTCTTAATATAGTACTCTATCAAACCTGTTAGACCCACAACGGGAGGATCTGAAATCCTAAGAAAACAAATTTGTAACTAACTATCCTCGAGAAACCTCTTACAAGATTCTAGGGCATATGTGGCAATTTGTCCTTATTACATTCAAACCATCCCTATCTATAAAACATATTACAATAATTGACAACTAACCCTATCTTCTAGAAAAATTGCATTGATTGCTTATTCATCAAACATAGGACTTTGACTTGGTGCTCCTGCATCATACTTCGGGGGAAGAAAAAGAATTCTTCAATAAGTCTTCAGGGTTCACATTATAATTGGAAACATCATTTTCCATCATCCACACTGCATATTCAGATGGCTGATCTTTCCACTTGACCAAATACTAAAAATATTCTTTATCTTTGGCCTTCTTTGAAACCTTGTTGTCAAGGATAGCTTCATTATGTGGTTGTCCTTTATGAGGAAACTGTCCTTGCCAATCTATAAATGAACCATCTTCTCCTGAGATCATTTATTCTATCTGAATTATCGAATATTTAAAAGGATATATATATGAAACATTAAAAAACAGAGAAATTTGAAGATTAGAAGGAATTTCTATTTCATATGCATTTGTAGAAACTTACTCAAAATTTTACAATGTCCAATCTTCTTAAGCTTCAATTTATTGTAGGTTCCCTTCGGAAACCTCTCTTTCCTAAGATAGGCCACTACTAAATCTCCAACCTGAAAATTAACTTCCTTTCTTTTCATATATGCTCTCTGTTTATATTTTCCAGCACTTTCCTGCAATTTCTTCATGACATTTTATTGTAGCTCATGCATGCTAGATGCAAAATATTCATCATATGCACTTCTCTTGTTTCGGATTTTCATAAACAAGATTTCTTAGTGTATTTCCCAAGCTTTTGTTCACCACTTCAGTTTGACCATCAGTCTGAGGATGATAAGTACAGCTAAAACTAATATTGGTTCCTAACTTCTTCCACAAAGTTCTCCAAAAAATACCAACAAATTTAGTATCCCCCGTTAAACACAATACTTAAAGGTAAACCATGCCACTTTACAATTTCTGAAAAGAGTAAATTAGCAATGTGTGTTGCATCATTGGTTTTCTTACAAGCAATAAAATGAGCCATTTTTTAAAACATATCTAGTACTACATAAATATAATCATTCCCCCTCCTAATTCTAGGAAATCCCAGAACAAAATCCATATTGATGGAATCCCGAGGCCTAGTTGGAATAGGTAGGGGTTGATATAGTCCAGTATTTTTCCTTCTCTCTCTGGCATGTTCACATATCCTGCATTTTTCAACAAACTTATTTACATCATGTTGCGTTCCTGGCCAAAAATAAAAAGTACTCACCTAAGAAAATGTTTTATCCTACCCAAAATGTCCTAATAAACCTCCACTGTGTTTCTCCTGTATCAAATTTTCTCTCATAGAACATTTTGGAATACATAAATTACTATTTCTAAATAGTAATCCTTCTAGTAACATGTATTCCAACCATTGGCTTCTATTATGGGTAACTGGATTCTCACAGGATGCATGTATATCTTTGAAATCCGCATCTTCTTTATACATATTAACCAAACTTTCAAATCCCAAAGTATTGACCTTAATTTTCCATAAAATCAAATTTACTCTCCTTAAAGCATCAAAAACTTTATTAGAATTTCCACTTGTATGCTTGATCACAAAGGTAAAGTTCTGCCAATATTCCACCCACTTAGCATGTTTTTTATTCAATTTAGGTTGACTATTTATAAACTGCAAAGCATGATTATCAGAATATAACACAAATTATTTGGGAATCAAGTAATGTCTCCATTTCTTGAGAGCTTGTACAAAATCATATATCTCCTTGTCATATGAGGAATACTTTTGTTTTACCTCATTTAACTTCTCACTGAAGTATGCTACGGGTCTTTGTTCTTGACTCAGAAAGGCCCCTATTACTGTCCCACTAGCATTTGTCTCTACTTGAAAAAACTTATCAAAACTTGGTAAATCCATAATAGGATTCTCAGTGATCTTCTTCTTCAGCAATATGAAATTTATGTGAATTGATTCTATCCACTTGAAAGGTTGTCTACTTCCCCTGAAGGTGTCTATTATAGGTGCACAAATTTGACTAAAGTTATTAATGAAGTTTCTATAAAATCTTGCAAGACCATCATATTTATCAGTGACTTCTCCTTTTGCAGGGTTTCCAACACCAATTTAAGATATTTCAAATTTTCTTCTTCATTATGACTGAAAATCGGAATATCATCTAGACACACTATCACAAATTTCCTAGTGTATTCTCTCAAGACCTCATTCATCAATATCATAAAAGTACTAGGTACATTAGTAAGCCCAAATGGCATTACTAACCATTCATACAGTCGATTATTAGTCTTGAATGCAGTATTCCATTCATCCCCTTCTCTTATTCTTATTTGATGATAACCACTTTTCAAATCTATCTTTGAAAAATACTTTGAGCCACTCAAACAATCCATCAAATTATCAATGCGTGGTAAAGGGAATCTGTACTTGATAGTGATCTTATTAATTACTCTGGAGTCAGTGCACATCTACCATCCACCATCCTTCTTTGGGCTAAGCACAGTGGGTGCTGCACAAGGAGTCAAACTTTATTTCACCAAACCTTTATCAACTCATGTGCATGTTGTTTGATCTCTTCATTCTCATGAGGATTTATTCTGTAGGTTTCCTTATTAGGTAAACTTGCACCAGGTATTAATTCAATGTGATGACTAATACTTCTCATAGGAGGTAAAACATTTGGTAACTCATCCACAATAATATCATCATATTCATCAAGCAATATTCTAACTTCAGTAGGAAAATCATCTAAATTTGTAGAAGTTAATATTACCTTTAGTTTTCCAACAAGGGAAAAATAAAGCTCATCCTCCTTCTTGACCTCTTATAATAGTTCTTTCCTAGTAATCAACAAAATATTCCACCCTGAACCTTCTTGAACTGCTTCATCCTCCAATGGTGACAATGTATGTCTTTTTCCATCCTTTCCCAGAGAATTAGTGTTCTTTCTTCCATCATGAACAACTTTTATGTCATATTTCCATGGCCTCCCTAATATTATATGGCATACATCCATAGGAATTATATCAAATAATACCAAATATTTATAGGTACTAATTTGAAACTCCACATTGCATTGCTCATTCACCAAGATCTTATGTCCTTTCTGCAACCAGGACACTTTGTAAGGAGTGGGATGTTTCATCCTCTCCAATCCCAACTTCTCTACCATATCAGTGGAGACCAAATTATATGTACTACCACTTTCAATAACCATCTTACAACACTTCCCTTGTGACTTTCATTTAGTCCTGAACAGATTCTTTCTTTGGGCCATTTCATGCACTTTCTTCTCTATCTTTACTAAAACTCTCTTCAGCATAATAGATTCTCCTTCCTCAGGAGGATTATTTACCTCGGCTTCTTCGTTGGACTCCTCATGAGCCTCAACAATGTTTTCATTCCTCTGAGCTGTAGGTTTATTCCTTTGGCACTCCCATGACATGTGTCCAATTTCTCAACATGTATATCATTTCACTTCTATATTTATGCCTCTTCCTCTGCCTCCTCTGAATCCTCCTCTTTGGGTTACCTAGATAATAGAACCTTTTGACTCATCTTTAGGAGTCCTACCTCCTCTGTTTGGAAATCCTTTCCCTCTTGCTGTATTTCTCCATTTGCTCTTTTTGTTTTTTTTTCATAGTAACTTTTCTTCTACCCTTGAGGCTACCTAATAAGCATCTTCAACAGTTTTAAATTTCAACAAGCTGATCTCATATTTATCTCATATCTCAGTCCATTTATATATCTCACTACTCTTTCTATGTCCCCTTGTGTCTGTCTATCTCTAATACTCGGCTTAAATAATTCTTTTGTATATTCTTTAACAGTCATACCCTTTTCTCTAAGATTATGTAGTTGTCTAATGAGAGTCAACTGATAATCCTTAGGCATAAATTGACTTTTAATTTTATATAACATTTTATGCCAAGATTTGATTTTGGGCTTACCTCTTCTTTCTATGTGGATCTGAAGTTCATCCCACCATATAGTTGCATGCCCTTTCAATTTGGTCACTGCATATCTCACCTTCTTTTTATCTTCAATTTTTTCAAAGTCAAAATACTTGTTTAAAGCATTGATCTAGTCCATGATTTCTTCAACATTAAGATCACCTTCATACATGGGGACTTCAACTCTGGGTCTGTTACCAGCCTTCATCAACATCTTCAATATTGTTTCTTCTTTAGCAACCTCCTCTCGCTCATCTTCAAAGGATTCTTCTTATGTATTGTTTGAATTCTTTCTCTCCATAGATTCCATCCTAGCTTAGAGTTGTCTTAATTCTCTTTTTGTATCTATCTCTGCAGGTTGTCTTCCTCGACCACGTCCTATAGGGACTCCATGTATTCGTCCTTGTTTTGGTGGCATATTTAGCCTACTTTGATACCAAAACTAATGGCAAGTGAAAGCTAGTAGACCTAAATTCCTCTTCTTTATACTAAAATTCTAATTGAAATATCCTTTTGTAATCAGGATTCCACAACTCTACTTCTGGAGTTAACTTTCCATGAGATTTGTTCTCCCGCAACCAAATTTCCACAATCTTGGTCCCACAACTCAATCTCTTCAATCAAGTTCTCCCCAGGATTGGTTCCGCAATTCAATTTCTGCAATTATGCTCTTCCTCAATGTTCTTTTCGCAAGACCGTTTTCGCAATTCTGAATATGCCTTCCAACTTTTCCAAAATGGGCTTTCGTAACTTCCTTTTTCTGCAACTCTTCTGAGCCATCAATTTCTTGTAGGCTTCTTCCCGACCTTCGATCTGAGATCGGATGCATATATCACCTTAACGTTGCGAATATTCACTTTTCTCTTGCGTAATTCATCTACAACTGTCAATTTGCTGAAATATGCAAACTTCGATTCAGACTATAACAACCAAATTGACTCATGAACGATCAATATTCTATGAAATTGTACACATCTCCTCCTTTGGGAATCATTTAAGCATTACTGAATATTCATCCACACAAAGAAATAAGCATACATCTAGTTATTGAAAATAAGATATCATATAGTCACATATGTGCAAAGTATTAACACTTTGTTCTTAATTTCATTAACCACTGTTACATACACTCTATCTCTCGCTCGCTCACTCTTCCACACTTCTACCTCTCTCTATCTCTTTTTCTATTCTTAATATAGAACTGTATCAAACCTGTCAGACCCACAACAGGAGGATCTGAACTCCTAAGAAAGTAAATTTGTAACTAACCTATCCTTGAGCAACCTCTTACAATATTCGAGGGCATCTGTGGACATTTGTCCTTATTACATTCAAACCATCCCTATCTATAAAATAGATTACAAGAATCGAAAACTAACCATATCTTCTAGAAAAAATACATGGGAGCATAAAAAATGCATTGACATCTTATTCAACAAACAAAGAATTTTGACTTGGTGTTCCTACATCAATTAATGACTCCTACAGAGAAGGCTGCTACAAAAGAGTTTCAAGACAAAAAATAGAGAAAGGAATGGAAGAAAAAGAAAGAGGAGGAGATATCCATGATTTCTCTATGTGTGACAGAAAAGAAAATCTATGGCATAGTGACATTGGGTGTTCAAAACATATGACAAGAGATCCAAACAAGTTCATAAGCCTAAGAAAAGATAATATGGAAAAAGTCACTTTTGGAGATAATATGTCTTCCAAAATAATTGCAAAGGTACAACTTCTATCAACAACAAGTCAAAGCTAAAAATGTGTTTCTAGTGGAAGACCTAAATCATAATCTCCTTAGTGTAAGTCAAACATGTGATCAAGGGAACATATGCAATTTTGACACCAAGAAATGTGAAATCAGAAAAAAGGACTCAGGAAGACTTGTTGGGACTGCTGTAAGGGATTCAAGTAATGTATACATCCTAGAAAATAAAGAACAATGCTACATGATTATAATTGATGAAAGTTGGTTATGGAATAGAAGGATGGGGCACTTAAACTTTGAAAATATTATGAAAGTAAGTAATATGGGAGTTGTAATGGATTTTCCAAAAATTGTGAAACCTCTAAAATCAATTTGTAAACATTGTCAACATGGGAAGCAGACTAAAGCCAACTTCAAAGAAAAAGAACATACAACCTCACATCCATTGGAAATAGTTCACACTGATATTTGTGGACCAACAAGAACTAAAATCTTGCAAGGAGAGTACCATTTCATGTTGTTCATTGTAATGTCCCCATTTTTAATAATTGCATGGCAGGACAATTCCATCAATCCTACTAGTTCCCTAGGTTAGATGGATACATTTGGAATTTTAATAAGGGTGATAATAAATGATGTTAATACATTAGAATGGGATAAATATTTAATAATGTATTTTATTAAATAAATACAAGAGAAAATTGAAGTGGCTATGGATAATGGAGACATATGGAGACTATGGGGCCCACTCAAGCTAGAATTCCTATGTTAAATGGCATCCTCCTCTTGCAATATCGAATCTATGGGAAACCTAATGTTTTTGCATGGATTATAAGGTTAATATAATTTTCCATATACTTCATAGGTCGAATTTGGGATGAATTTTAACTTACATGGGGAGAGGAAGAGCCAAATGGGAGTTTCATGGACACTTGACTAGATTCCCCTTACATTTATGACACCAATGATGGAGATTCTATGAAATTTGTGACACAAGTCTGATATGAAGGATGAAATATGACATATATTACATTTCAGGTCGAAATACACCATCCAATAGATCTCTCATGTGATTTTTGTAAGCTCAATGGGCTCCTACTCAAGTTTGGGGAAGGCGAAAGGCTAGGAAAGAGGGGACATGTGTCAATTCATGAGCCCACACCCTAATTCAAATTGGATTGAGTTTATAGATGGATTGGAAAAATTAGAAGGCTAAGGATTTTTATAAATTACAGGAATCAACCAAGAGAATGTCCTTTTGATCATTTGTGAAATTTCTTGTTGTGAAGAGAGAGAGTTAGTGGACGACTAGTTCATGCCTTAGCCAATTTCAAGGGTGAAAGATTCCTATCCTAGTTGGTGTTGGGAGAGGCCACTCAGGTATTTAAAGGAGATTAAATGGATTCTTAGTTACATTTTAAAGCTACAGAATCTCATGGACACATAAAATTTCATCTTGTTCTTCCTTTCATCTCATCTTTTCTCGCCATATTTCAGCTCCATGGAGTGAGGCGCACTTAGTGAACTATTCATCTATTTGTGGGAGATTCTATTGATCCAGAATTTTGTATTCTGATATAAATTATATTTTCTTTAATTTCATAAATATCTCAGGTATAAAGGCCAATAAATCTCATGTATTATTGCTCAATAATGAAGAAACAGTGTCATTTCCCCACTACCTTGTTGTAAACTCTTGTAATCTTGATGAATTCGAATGGATGTGTAAAATATTAATTATTTACGAATGAATGGAATGTAATTAAAACATACTATGGTTTTAATTTTTATTAACTGATAATTTTTTTCCGTTGGGTCGAATTGCATAACCATTGGAGCAAACTACACCTCATTTCCCCAAGGGTCCAAAACTAGTTTTTTATTTATGATTGAAAGAAGTGATAACAGCAATGGGAGGTCGATTGGTTATGGATATGAGTCTCTTATAATGTCTTATAAACATACCATTCTTCAATTTCATAATTTTAGTGGGTTTCTTCACATTTGGGAAGCCATTTCTACCACTTACCTGGGGGGGATTTGAGCCCAAAATTGCCAATAAAATCCTCTATCTTGTTCAGAATTTAGTACAGACTTGAATAAGTGTTTGGAGGGAAATAATACATCCCTGAACATAATAATTAATTTATTATATAATTCATAAACCTTATCTGAATATTTGGAAGCAATTGGGCTGATTTGGAGACCAAGACACTAAAACTAGTCAAGAGCCAAAATTGTGAAACAAATTGGAAAATTGAGCATTTTGGTAAAAATTTAAAAAACGGTCATACAGAGGTATCAGAGCATGATATTGGAACCTTGTGTGGTCTGATATTTATGAGTAAACTAATTCAGGTACCACCATTATATATTGAAACCAAAAGTGATTTTCTTGAAGAGGGAAAAAAAGTAGGAGAAGAAGGCAATTTTTTGGGGAAACTATGACTAGGGATGAAAATGGAAACTCATATATTGGTAAGGAGCATATAAAAATCATGGAACGTATATTTGAATACATGACCAATAATATTATTAAAGGATTCAAATTGTTGGCTATCCAAAGTTGGGAAAAATATATTGATTTTAAGAAAACCAAGGGGGGAAATGCATCAATTTGCTTGAAGGAGCAAAAGGAGGAGACCCATGAACCACCTAGTTCTGAAATAGGTGAAGGAGAAGAAGTAGTACATGAAGAGGATATAAATTCACTCCCAAGTGACTCTGAAAAATATGAATATACATCACATGAGTATGAAGAAGTTTTTATTGAAAATATTGAAGATCATTTTGAGACACCTTCTACCTTGGAAATGAAACAAAGAGCATCTACTGATGGATACTTGAACAATGAAGGAGTACCTACTGATTGGTGCTCAAAAATATATGTTGGTGACATAGAGGTCATATTTGAAAATGTTTCTTCAAGAAAAATTTCTAGTAAACATGAAAATGAAGACCTTGTAGCAGTTGAAGAAGAAACAAGATCAACTTCCCCATCACCACTTGAGCTTCATGAAGTTGGTCCAAGCAAGAAGGAAGAAGATGAGGAGGTTAATTTGCAAGAGAATATTTTTTTTGAAGGGTCCTTAAATATGAATTTAAATAATATACAAGAGGCCCTTGGCATACTCTATGACACTCAAGAATTGGTATCAAATTCTTGTTGGAGAGATACTTCCTTGGAGGATCCATCCTTCCTTGAAGACATTGAGAAGATTCAAAGAGCAATGTGCAAAATCAAAGGTAATTTCATGCCTTTGATTTTTGATAGAAAAAATTTCATTTATATTATTGAATGGTTACATGAATCCTACTTGAATAATAATGAATTTATTCATAAGCTCACAATTCAAAATGAGCAACTTCTTGAAAAGTTGCAAGACACTTGTTTTTGTTTTTCCTCATATGTTTCAGATTGTCAAATGGTAGATTGTTTATAGGATTCTCATGACATGGTGGATCATGAGAAATGTATAAATTTGAATGTGCTTGTTGTGTTTGAATATGATCTTGAATATATCCCAACACTTGATGTGGTGGAAGAGGAACTTGAATTGTCTCTTGATGAAGGTTATGCAAATTTTAAAGAAGAGCATGACTCCTCTACATTGGAACCAATCTATGAAAAAGGTTTCACACTTTTTAAGGAGCTGAATGATACTACCCATATGGATCCTTACCATGATGGAACTTTTGTACTTTTTTATCATTTGGGTGAGTTAGTTCATTCTCCTACATCCTACAATTCCATGTTTTTCAGCATTAGTCTCAATAAGTATGGGTGAAAGGGTTCTTTTTTATGGTGCCACATGAGGAGTATGGAACTCCTAGATTTACTTTTTATGATGACATGGTTGGAGTAGACTCTTATTCACATTTTCAGCAGAATCATTTTTTACTTTATGATGATGCACATCTACATGGATACACCTATGATATGCATTTGAGTCACTTGAAGACTCATGGTTTTTCTTGCTCAACACTTGGTTCATTTGATGTTGGAGGAACTTCATCCAACACTTGGGTGAAGAGGGATATGATTGAGGAACATTATTAATGGCAGAAACATCCTCTATTATTTCATGATGATATACATATTCATGGTTGTATTGATGAGACTTCTTTGAGCCACTTGAAGTCTTCATGTTTTCCTTGTTCCTTATTTGGTTCAGATTTTGGTGGAGGTTCTTCATTCACTTCTTGGATGAAAGAACATATGGTTGATTATATTGATGCACATTATATATTTGTGGAGCAGCATTATGGGACATGGGATCCTCACCTATGTCATTGGAGCAGATTTCAGTGGTCATTTTATGCTTGTGTGTATGGGCCACATGGTGATCTACTTACTTTGATGTACAAGCACATTCATGATTCTTTGATGAGGTACCTTCTTGATGTACATTTGTATGATGTTGTTATGTACTTTCATGATCTATATTTTGTACTCATGATGTTTGGAAGGGTGAAATACAAGCAATGGGATCCTGTAATTTCTTTGTTTCATCTCACTTGGAGTAGCAGCTCGATTGTTGGTTTGAGAAAGCAAACCAACCTTCAATTGTTTGAGTTCATCTTTGTATAGCAGTGTTCATGTTTCCTATGTGGAGTACATTTCGAGAGATGGATTCAATTTTCACATGCTTGGTGTTCATGGAATCTCATTATAGTCATTTCACACCATCCATGTATCAAGATCATATGGGACCCTGGGATCAGTTTTGGTCTCATTGGTTTCAATTTTGAGGGAAACATTGGAGATTTAGTCACCACTTGAGAATATTATTGTAATCAGAGTAGTGCAGCAACAAGCATGGTGGTTCCTATCTGAAATTTTATTGGAATATTAAGCAATTTAAAGTTTGGTAACTCAGTACCAAGTTCAAAGAATTATACAGAAGTAAAAAGAATGGTGAAAGTTCATAAAAGGTTTCCAAAATATGGAGGTAAAGATTATTTGCAGAAATTCAGTTTTTATGGATTTGATTAATCCTTTTGGTATTAGTGGTGATGTTAAAGGATATATCAATATGCATAATCCACATCTCTTTACTTTTGGGAACACAAAATTGCAGTACATGAGTTCCACTACTAAATTGTAGCTAAAGAAAATTAATGAGCAGAACCATAACAGAGCACTTGGTGCAAAGGAAGGAGTACCAAATGAGGATTACACTTAGGAATATGAAAGAATATTTCAGAATAAAAATATTAAATTTCTTGAGGACAATAAATCTTGGGTGGGGAGGACTGTGATGTCCCCATTTTTAATAATTGCATGGCAGGACAATTCCATCAATCCTACTAGTTCCCTAGGTTGGATGGATACATTTGGAATTTTAATAAGGGTGATAATAAATTATGTTAATACATTAGAATGGGATAAATATTTAATGATGTATTTTATTAAATAAATACAAGATAAAATTGAAGTGGCTCTAGAGAATGGAGACATATGGAGACTATGGGGCCCACTCAAGCTAGAATTCCTATGTTAAATGGCATCCTCCTCTTGCAATCTTGAATCTATGGGAAGCCTAATTTTTTTGGATGGATTATAAGGTTAATATACTTGTCCATATATTCATAGGTATAATTTTGGAGTAATTGTAACTTACATGGGGAGAGGAAGAGCCAAATGGGAGCTTCATGGACACTTGGCTAGATTCCCTTACATTTATGACATCTATGACACCAATGATGGAGATTCTATTAAAGTTATGACACAAGTCAGATATGAAGGCTTACATATGAATATATGACATTTCAGGTCGAAATATACCATCCAATAGAGCTCTAATGTGATTTTTGGAAGCTCAATGGGCTCCTACTCAAATTTGGGGAAGGTGGAAGGCTAGGAAAGAGGGGACACATGTCAATTCATGAGCCCACACCCTAATTCAAATTGGATTGAGTTCATGGATGGATTGGGAACCTTAGAAGGATAAGGATGTTTATAAATTATAGGAATAAACCAAGAGAATGGCCTTTTTATCATTTGTGAAATTTCTTGTTGTGAAGAGAGAGAGCTAGTGGATGACAAGTTCATGCCTTAGCCAATTTTGAGGGTGAAAGATTCCCATCCTAGTTGGTGATGGGAGAGACCACTCAATTATTTCAAGGAGATTAAATGGATTCTTAGTTATAGGTTCAAGCTACAGAAGCTCATGGACACATCAAATTTCAGCTTGTTCTTCCTTTCATCTCAAGTTTTCTCACCATATTTCAGCTCCATGGAGTGAGGAACACTTGGTGAGCTATTCATCTATTTGATGGAGCTTATCTTGCTCCAGTATTTTGTATTATAATGTAAATGATATATTATTTAAGTTCATAAATCTCTCAGGTATAAAAGCCAGTAAATCTCATGAATTATTGCTCAATAATGAAGAAACAGTGCCATTTCCCCACTACCTTGTTGTAAACTCTTGTAATCTTAATGAATTCAAATGGATGTGTAAAAAATTGATGATTTATGAATGAATGGATGATGTAATTAAAAAATATTATGGGTTTCATGTTCAGTAACTGATAATTTTTTTCCATTGGGTTGAATTGCATAACCATTGGAGCAAACTACACCTCATTTCCCCAAGGGTCCAAAACTAGATTTTTATATCCGATTAAAAGAAGTGATCACAGACATGGGAGGTCGATTCGTCATGCATATGAGTCTCTGATAATTTATTATACACATCCCTTGCTTCAATTTCATAATTTGATTTGGTTGCTGCACATTTGGGAAGCCATTTCTACCACTTACCCTGGGGGGATTTGAGCCCAAATTTTCCAATAAAATCCTCTATCTTGTTCAGAATTTAGTACAAACTTGCAGAAGTGTTTGGAGGGCCATAATACATCCCTAAAAATAATTATTAAGTTATTATATAATTCATAAACCTTCTCTAAATATTTGGAAGCAATTGGGTTGATTTGGAGACCAAGACACTAAAACTAGTCAAGAGCCAAAATTGTGAAAAAAAATGGAAAATTCGGCATTTTGGTAAAAATTTAAAAAAGGGTCATTAAATTCATAGATGATTATATAAGGATGAATTGGGTTACATTTTATCAAAGAAAAATCAGAATATTTTAAGAATTTTAAATTTTTTAAAGCAAAAGTTGAGAATGAAACAAATTTGAAAATCAAATGTATAAGGTCAGATAATGGAGGTGAATTCACTTCAAATGAATTCAACGAATTTTGTTAAACACTTGGAATTAAAAACATTTTTCAGCCCCCAAGACTCCACATGAAAATGGCGTTGTGGAAAGAAAAAACAAGACAGTCCAAGAAGTTTCCAGAACTATGCTAAATGAAGCAAAACTTCCTGATGTGTATTGGAAGGAAGAAATATATACAATTGTTTATATACTAAAAAAAGGGCAATGCATAGTTAATAATGACAAAATACATTACCAACTATGGTATGGAATACGTTCCTCAGTCAAATAATCCATAGTGTTTGTTAGCAAATGCTACATGAAACGAAATGAAGATGATCTTGGTAAGTTTGATTCTAGAACCGATGAAGGAATATTTTTAGGATATTCATCCACTAAGAAGGAATATAGATTTTACGGTCAAAGGCTACAAAAAATAAGAGAAAGTGAAGATGTAAGATTGGATGACATAAAACCAAGAAGAATAAAATGACAAGATGAATATGTAAGAACAAACAATGAAGAAGAAGTCTTGCAAAAGAATGAAGGAGTTTATAATGAAAAAGAAGAATAAGAAGAGGAAGAAGAAAAAAAACATTCATAAGAAAGTTAAGATGAAGGATCTCCAAGACCTGATACAAAATAATACAAAATAATCATCCTGAGACAAAAATCATAGATGACAAATATGTTGGAGTTAGTGCAAGAATAAAACTACTATTAATGAACAAGCCTTACTATCAATGGTGGAACCTAAGAACTTTGCAGAAGCCATCAGAGATGATAATTGGATCAAATCCATGAATGAAGATTTAGATAAAATTGAGAAGAAACAAACTTGGGAACTATTTCCAATACCAACAAACAAGAATAATGTAGGAACTAAGTGGGTCTTCAAAAACAAGTTCAATGAAGATGGAAAAATGATAAGAAACAAAGCAATATTAGTGTGTAAAGGATATGCTCAAGTGGAGGATATTGACTTTGAAGAAACCTTAGCACCTGTAGCAAGACTTGAAGCAATCAGAATGTTTTTGGCATTTTCATATTATAAAAACTTCAAAGCATATCAAATGGATGTCAAGTATGCATTTTTTCGGAAACTACAAGAGGGAGTCTATATTGAACAACTTGGAGGTTTTCTCTTGTCAGAAAATGGAGAGTGTGTTTGCAAACTAAAAAAGGCACTCTATGGTCTCAAGCAAGCCCCAAGAGCATGGTTTTTGAGGCAAGATAACTACTTGAAGAAAAAAGGATATAAAAGAGGAGCCACTGATAGTAATCTCTACATAAAGATTGAAGATAAGAATATGATCATTGTTGTTGTTTATGTGGATGATATCATATTTGGAAGAAATATAAAAATACTAAGTGTAAAATTTGCTTCTAAAATGAAGAAGGAATTTGAAATGTCAATGTTGGGTGAATTAACATTCTTCTCAGGATTACAAGTTTATCAATCAAACAAAGGAATATTCATTTCTCAAACCAAGTACATCAAATACATGCTTAACAAGTTTAAGATGGAAAACTCCAAGCCTATTAGTACTCCTATGATCATTGGTTGTAAGTTAAGCAAGAATGATGAGTCCTTGGAAGTGGATCATACCATGTATAGATCTATGATAGGAAACCTGCTATATGTGACAACTACAAGACTAGATGTGATTCAAGCTGTAGGATTGGTTGTTATATTTAAATCATCTCCCAAAGAAACACATGTGGCTGCAGTAAAAATAAATCTCAAATATCTAAAAGGTATTATGGATTATGGTATATGGTACCCAAAATGTCAAGACTTCGCTTTAAGAGCATTCACCGATGTAGATTGGGCAGAAAGTGTTGATGACCAAAAGAGTATTAGCAAAGCAGCATTATTTTTGGGAAATTGTTTGGTATCATGGTTAAGTAAGAAACAATCCTCCAAAGCACTATCTACAATTGTTAACACTAAAAAGTGTTCACCTAACTCTCCATGGTCTAAACCATATACATACATCATATTCCCACCATATTTCCCTTACTTTTGACCTTCACAATTGTATTTCCACAAAAAAAGGTCCAAAACATCATTATTCCTTCCCACAAATGAAGGGATGATGAGCATTTAGTATGGTTTGCCCTCATTCTCTCCTAAAAAGGGGTCAAAACCCTAAAAAAGAGAAAGGGTAAAAAAACCAAAGATAAATACCATGGGAAATAAAATACCATGGGTCATCACCTTGGGTTAAAATACCCTAGAACCATACTATAAATACATTGCCAAGGGCTCTCCCAAAACAACTTTTCATTCACTTGTGGTTACGTTGTGCCATTTTGCTCTCAGATATACCACATACTTTCCTGCCATAGTATTCATGTTACCACGTCATTTCCCACAATGTACGTTGAGATCTCTTCGTACCCACTTTGGATCTACCCCTCGTTTGACAACTATCAGTGGAGAAAACTGGAGAAACAACCCATGGAGCTGCAAAACCACTTCTGAGGACGACTGCGGTGGCCCATCTTGCAGGAAAAAGGTATTTTGCTTCTATTTTATGCAGTAGTTAGTTTATATATGAAAAATACCTAAAAAATATTCCTTATCGTTGTTTCTATTATTGTTTATTTTTTTGTTTTCCCATTGAACTCTACTTATGATCTCAATGATCTAACATTGGTGCATCTGCATGTAATAGGGGAGAAATCTCCATTACAAATTTGGCAAATCCACTCAGTCAATCCATATGG
>LPNX010537364.1:760755-799280 GCA_001517045.1 Pseudotsuga menziesii | reverse complement strand
CCCGACTTTGTTTTTCAAAAATTATTCTGTTTGGGATGGGTCGCTCTTATCCGATTGAAAGTCGTGACCTAGTCACTCCTTTCTTCCCGGTAAGCATGACCTAGGTTGTGCCTTTAGCCCTGATAAGAGTGACCTAGTTTAAAAACCTATATCGCTCCTACCTCGGCTTTAGAGCGACCCCAGTCGCTACTGTGACTCGGTTTCAAGCGACCCAGTCACTTGTAACCCTCTATTTTATGCAATTTGAGTCTGTTGAATGTTTTTCTCCTCATATTATGACTGCTCCTCTGTTCCATGCGACCCAAATCATTCCTGTTCTACCAACATGTGCGACCCGCAGTTTTCAGTCTATTTTTGTGCTTCAGATTCCCATTTTGGACCCCTGTCTATCCCAAACCTTGTTCTGACTTTTTTTCTGTCCATATATGATCTTTTTACAGCCCCTCGGTATGTTTTGATATCCCACTTACTTGGTTTATGACTTGTTCTAGTTGAACTTCATGGTTGATACCCCATGCATGTTTCCTACGTTTATTAAGTTCCTTTTACTGCTCATGTTTTTCAAGTACATTTTATTTATGGAAGAAAAGTTTATTTTGTAGCATATTTATTGTTATTTACTGCATTATTGCGTCCCGATAGTGAGATTGGAGCATCTTCATCATGGATTGATATGTTTGGCATACACATCAGTTGCACACTTTTCACACACCATATAAGTTAAAATCTCATTTCATGACCCCGATCCAACCTTAAAATTAACTTAATAAAACCAACATTGTAACCTCTCTTAAGGACAAAACAATATTGTAGCTAAGATAGGACTTTGGGGATAGGCATCCAAACAACACCCCTATGTCATGTACATCTTGAGACATAGTTGTTGTCCACTAGGGTACCAAAACCCTCTTGTATTTGTTGACACGGTCACAGCCAATTTCTCGGGAGGCCCCCTGCTCAGCAAGAGTAATACACAAACGAAGGGGTTCTAAAAGTCAAGTTGGAATACTGCACTCCATCTTGCACTGAACGCTAAATCTTTCCAATACTCCCCGTATCACCCAACTAGGGGTTAGGGGCCAAAGGGATTGAGAGTTAGTAAACTGAATGGACATGTTATGAACGAGGTATCCTAGTGGCCATTCTTCTAGGGATATTTTACCCAGAGGTCCTTCTTGGTAGTGGGATTCTCTTAGCCTATATTGTTCTTCCATTTCGTAATTTCTGACTGGTATTTCATCACCCTGCTGAGGATACGATTTGTGAGGAGCTTCCAGCTTGTAGTTAGCAGCTTTCTTGCACTCATACCCCATAGGTTAGTGAGTCATTGCTCTTTCATATGTAGTGTTTCTTGTTGGATTTATGGCCACTTTGTTGTAGACTCACCTTTCTGTGACCCACTATCACAGTTTGTTTTTAGAGATTTTTTTTTTCCTGTGAGTCGCCATTTCATATGCTCTCCTTCTACACACTCGGTTGTATTTGGGTTTTTGAGCCTGCGATTGATCCTCTTGAGTTTCATTCATTACACACATTAGAGGAAATTTCAATTTAAAATGGGCCTTCCAAAAACAATACAAATTCCATGTCATCATGTATTAGCCAATAAAAATGATTTAAAATTCAAAAAGGGAGCACCTATTAAACAATTTTTTAATATAAATTTGGGGATAGGTATCATAAAAAAAACTACTTTTTTGTTTATATTTTCGACATGTTTCCTTTTGTTTTTACTCAAATTTTGATCGGGAGAGCTCGTCGGATGCGGAATTAAATTCCACATCCAACGAGTACCCACTCTACATAATTTTGATGGGCCTCTCTACCCCAAAAACAAGAAATACCTAAAAAATGTGATGATGAATCGTGATGACGATGTCATCATCACGTTTTTTCAGGAATTTCTTGTTTTTGGGGTAGCGGGGCCCGTCAAAAGTATGCAGAGTGGGTACTCATTGGATGCAGAATTTAATTATGCATCCAATGAGCTCTCCTGATCAAAATTTGAATAAAAACAGAAGGAAATATGTCGAAAATACGAACAAAAAAAGTAGTTTTTTCTTTTCTTCCTCCAAAATTAATAAATATTATTTTAATATTTTAAGTATTATTTTATTAATTTTTCTTAGGAGGCCAATTTTGAGTTGAAATTTCCTCTAATGACACTCCATATAGTCATCATAGCTCCACCACACTACTCACATAGGCTTAGGGGGCACACCCCCCAGTTCAGTTCTTTGAACCGACACTGTCAGATCCATATTCGATGTCACTCACCACCTTTGGAGCCACACATAGCCTCTGAATATGATTCATATTCCTATCAGTCCAAACCCACCTTGTTCACTGCTCCATCTAGCCCCATGGCTGGTGTACATCCTGATCCCTTTCAAGGGAGTATTGTTAGTAGTGGGCTCACGTCCATTCCACCTACCATCACAGGTATCCCTTCCACTGGGCCTAGTGGACCCCTTGTCACTGCACACACTGTTGCTGGTTCACTACCCAATAGTGGTGGTTCCACTCCAACCACCATTGTCACTACCATTCCACCTCTTATACCTGGGGGCAGTGGCCCTTCCACGTCGGTTTCGACTATTCCTGTCGTACCAGTGAATTTTCCTACTATCGAAAGTCAACCTCATCCACCCCTAGTTATGTATGGGAACTACATTCCTACAGTCGGCTCTAGCTTACCTATTATGGCTAGTCTCAATATACCATACTTGGAATGGTTAACCAATGACCCCATTCATCACCACCCACAATGGCCTCCTATTCCTACCAATCTTCCCTCCTACATCCCTAAGTTTGAGGGAAAGGCTGGAGAGGACCCTCAAAATCACATCATGTCATTCCACCTATGGTGTTCATCTAACAACACTGTGGATGATTACGTTCGATTGAGGTTGTTCCAGCGCACACTCACTGGTGCTGCAACCAAGTGGTATATTGAATTTCCTCATGCTACTTACCCTGACTTCTCCTTGCTCACTTCGATGTTCCTTCAGTACTTCTAGTTACCTGTTCGTTATGACGAGGGAGTGGAGATCCTACTATCCTATTTCCAGAAAACAATTGCTCATCTCATAGACCATATCCATGAATGGCATCGTCTCCATAGCTTGTGTAAGATTCAGTTAGATGATAGGATCTTCCTATATTGGTTCCTCAAAACCTTACTCCCTCCCATATCCAAGGATATCGCATCTAAATGCCTGCAAACAATGCAATCCATTATACGCAATTGCATAATAAATTTTGTGGAAAATGAATTGCGGAAACAGTTTCAAGAAAAGTTGAAAAGTAGACCCGCAATCTGCAATCCACAATTGTAGAACAAGTGTTGTGGAAGACGAATTTTGAAATAAGTTTCAATAAAATCTGAAAAGAAATCCTGCAATTCGCGAGCCACAATTGCGGAAGGAAGGAGTTCCCGTAGATTGTGAAAAGGGCAATTGAGGAAAGATCATTGCAGAAGGTTAATTGCAGAAAGATAGTTGCGGAAAGGATCGTTACAAAAACCACTTTGCAGAAATAAAAATGCGGAAAGGAAATTACAGAAGGATATGTGTTGCGGAAAAGGTCGTTGCATAAAGGAAATTGTGGAAGGATTTATGTTGCGGAAACGAAATTACGAAAGGTCATGACTGATAAATATAAATAGAGAATTTATTGTTAGTTAAGGGACGTGTTTGAAAATGCATCATCTATTGTGAAAGGTCATGATGAAGTTGTGTGATGGTTCAAATGAAAAGACACGAGTTTCCAATATTGAAGAGATGTAGTGATATGCGTGTTAAAGGTATTTATAGACAGAAGTTTGAGAGGAAGTGTTGTCACCAGGCCTACCTTCCACTATTGAATTCTTCAACATTGATATTTTGCTAAAACTTTGAGTGTTTGTGTAATCTTGATATTGAAATCAACTTCAAGGGAAAACTTGAGTTATTTATTCTGCAAATAAATTGCACACAGGAAAGCAATAGTCTACAAGTGTTGCAAGCATTCATTCCCAAGTATCATGACATACCACGCAGCAAACGCCCAATGTCTAAGTTTTATTTATAGCCAATGCATCCACATGATCGATGTTGTTTATGCTGCCTTCATTAGTTCGAATATACACACCGAAAAAATGGAATACTGAGGACTTTACCCATTCAACCCAAAAGTGCCAGAATTGCTGCCAGCCGTCAAATGAATGGACGCATGAGTGAAAGTTGGTATTTAAAACCATATTTGGCAGGCACAAAATTAACAAATCACTAAGGCATTCTTAATATTGAGAAGTGTTAAAGCCACCGGTTCAAGATTTAATGCAGAGTACCCATGGAAATAAGCCAAAAGCCCTTCAAATCATGATCAACTTCAATGAGGAAATTACTAATTACCAAGGGTAATAAAAGTGTCCAGGTGTGAGTTGCGTTCGCATGGAGATCACTGAAAGATAAAAATGCAGGGCTGTCAGTTCGAATAAAGGATGTATTCATCAATTAAATTGACACGTTGATGGCTTAATTTCAAGAGGCCCGATTTTTAGCATTCAGTTCTCAAGGATCGGCACTTGAAGAATCGATTTCAGGTCAGAGTATTGTACAAAATTCAAGGGAACAAATCCAGATTTTGAGTTAGAGTTTTAGTTTCTGAAAATTGTAGGTGGCAGAGCACCCAATAGTATGCATCTTGGAAAAATAAACACCATGCTACTAGAAGTGTTTTATCCCGATTTTGGATAAGTGTTGATAGAAGCCTCTCAGGCCCGAATTCTGGATAGTCAAATAGGTTGCTTAAAAAAGAAAAATGATTTGAAATTTGATTACCAAATTTTATTCTTGAAATCTGCTAGATTCATTTCAGAAACAGATTTTGAGCTATCTCTTTGCCTTAGCTAGCAAATTCGATCCATTTCTCATGGATCTGAAACCTCCTTTGTAAGTAATGTAATATCTATAAATGATGAGCTAAGAGGCTTGTATAGGGGGGAGGTACCAGCTGAGAGGGCTGAGGAAAGATTTAAATATTCTGATATTGGAGTGGCAGGAGCATGTAAGCATGTAGGCACTCTATTTTTGTTAGCTGCTTTGAAATGATTATGTTCATATGAGCTGCCTTTTTGTTTTAATAATTGAATTTCATGTGTTGTGATTTTTTCTAGTGTATGTTCTTATTAATCCATTGCTAGATTCTCACGATTAATGTGAATTTATCCTTAAGTACTTGTTGATGCCTGGGAAATCACAGGCGACAATAGCAAGGGATTCTCCCTAGTAAACGTTCCCAACTAGCCCATTAATGTTTGGTATGGGGAATATGTCCGGCTTGCGATCTGGCTACCGTAGGTCAAGTAACAAAATAAAAGGTTTTACCGGTTGCGGCCCGGTCCACCGTGTATATTTTTGTGTTTTAGTTTTAAGTATGATATGCAAGTGCCTATCTAAAATGCATATTGATAGAGAATACGAGGAGCAGTCACAATGTGATGCCCAAGTTCTTACCACTCGTCTTAAACTCTCTCGCATCTAAATCACACACAGCAAGAAATTAAAACTAACTATCTAACTGTCCCTAGGGAGCGAGATGATCATTTAGTGAGTAATGTATTACTGTTCATGCATTAAGAGAAATCACAGGTAGTTGTTCTTATTTCAAAACACATAAACATGAATAGATAGATGAACAACAAGATAGCTCATTGTTTGTGAAAAACATTCATTACTCATAGTGGAAATTATCATAAAATAAACCAGAGAACATTTACACAAGAACATAGGTTCAACACGTTAGAACGATCTCACGGTTAATGAATAAAATCTGAAAACGAAATAGTTCCCCTTCAACATCATCCATTGCACAGCATTTGAACATTCCACCAAAGATTTCTCCAATAGGCAAAATTGTAATTTTCTATTGCAAAATGAAATAGTTCCTCTTACAACATGTTCTCACAAGTCTAACTGGGAAAAATTCCTTTCTCCTATTTAATTTTCCTATACTCATACTACAAGCAAACTCTTGGGATGCCCCTCGGTGACCTTTGGGCTCCTCAACCGTTTAATCTCACAATTTTGTCCTTTTGTGAGTGCTCATGATTTAGACAATACATTACATTTCATTAAAAGCTAATAGCAATTTTATAACGAGAGACCAGCTCAATCAGTGATCAAATTTTCCTTGAGCCTCTACTGCTATCGAATCCGTTGGTCCTATTTTTTATCTTGCTTCTCTATGCTTCAGCCTCTTCTTTCCTTGCTGCCTCCCTTCCGCTTCGGCTTCTAGATATATCTTATTGCAGTAGTCACCCTATCATGAACATAGCAGATTTCAGACCATCAAAATAACACAAACTGCACTAATACATGCATTCTATAAAATGAACTATAAACAGTATTAATGCATGAAAATAAAGAAAGTCGAGGCAAAAGAAATCCTGCAAGTTTATGCTTAAACCCCAGTTTAAAACTTAAACATATGCCCAATAGAACAGATGCTTCCTCCCAATCCAGTCCACATCTGATGAAAGCATGAACCAGGACAAAGTAACGAGCATTCTTCAAAACACCAAAACCTCAAACCACGCTCTTCAACTCAAACAACCTTAACATCGACCCGAACCCACAGGAAATCTCCGCCATTCTATAGAACAATGTAAAAACACCAGGAAGGTGGGAAAAAACCCCACCGACAGTACTAAGCATCAGGAAGATAACCAACTTTGGCAGGTGATCATACTACAGCATAGGGCTATTAGTTCATTAAGCCGTCGCAACAGTGAAAACCATACAAACAGCGGTTTCCCCAATCAACATAAAAAACATCGACGAGCGGAAGAACATAGGACTCTGGCAGCATAGTCCTATTCAAATCTGCAATGGCGGGAGACAGACAGACAAAGGGCTCCGTGGCAACCGAGAACATCGGTGAAATAAACACTAACCGCAGCCTCGGACCACAGAAACACTATGGTATCGGATGACTAGCTCAAAGAGGAGCCGCAACGGAGAAAGTCACACGGACTAAGGGTCCCGCAAAAATAGAAAACACCTGTGAAAATAAAACCATCGGCAAAAAATATAACAAACAAAATCGGATGGTTAGTCCACTCAGGAGCCGCAATGGAAAAAAGAAATCAGACTACATATTTTGATCAGAGCTATAAAATTTTCCGATAGCGAAAAGAAAAAACAATAAACCCGGAATCGGCGAGGATAAGCCCTAATCCATCAAAATGTTTATTATTAAGCTTCCACAACGGCAGTTGTATAGAGGACTATGGTTGTGATTCACAGTTCAAACAACTTCCGAGAGCGAAAAGGATGAGATAAACATCTGTAAGTCAAAACTCAAATTCAAATCAGCAACATCAACAGACAAAGATATTCATTCAACAATCAACCTCAAAGATCAAACTCACAGCAGAGTCAAACAATTTCAATAAATCTAAGAAAGACAAAATTTAAAGGAGGGTCCCAAAATTTTAAGAAATTTGGGAAATTGTTGCAGCTACAACAATCGGCGACTACCTAGTGAACCCAGATCTCTGGACAAATTTTTTCTTAAGTAGCAGACTGTTTAACAATAAAAACCAACATGTTGAATTCTTCCAAATGTATAGATTTCCCTAAGGGAAAATATATGTACTTTTAATCATTGATGATAGTCCAATTTAGGAAATGGGAACTAAGACTTCAAAGTCAAGATAACTCTTTCGAGGCCAAGGATATCAGTTTCATTCATTTTTTTTAACCTCTATCTTTGAGTAGCTTCCAGCTTAGACACCACAGGATTGTAACATATGGTAAACAAAAATATTCATTTGTTCGTCATTCCCCTACCATTTTGCACTTTTGTGCTTCTGGACTTTTTTGTCCTTTTGAGTCCTCCTCATGCCTTTCTTTCTGAATTTTTATTCAGGATCCTCTATCCATAGTGTCCTTTTGTGTGAGAGATGTATTTAATTTTCAACTCACGGACGGAGAAGAATTTTTTGGCAGTTTCGTACTTATATGATTCAGTACTTTGTTTTGATAGATATTTCTTTCTTAGGAGTTTTGACTCTTATTATCCTTTTGGATTTCAATTCTCGGCATGGGATCATTTATATATAATACACTTTTCACCATGTTTCCTTTCCATGGGTATTTTTCTGTCGCACCCTAGGAAATTTTTAAATGTGAAATGGATGGAGCCTCGTAATAGTATTCCAGACCTTTTGATATTGAGCTATTTTACAGGGGTTAAGTAGGACTTCAATGTGCTCACGGCCATTTAGGAAAACTACTTAAATAGAAGAAATTCTATCAGATGAAACAATAGTACACAGTATTATACCCAAGGATCTCAATTAATCTAGAATTTTGATGCTTTTCATGCAACCAACAATTTGCCTCTTTTTATTGAAATCAATCAAAATCTAAACTATAGCAAAATAGAAATAAAATAAATCAAAATAGACAATCAAATCAGTTTATTTATGCACAAAACAAAAAACAAAAAATCAGGAAAAATAAGGTTTGAGAACCAAACCATTTACTTGTAAGTTCTCTTCCCGCCCCTGTAAGTCTTGCAATTTATAGGTCGAGGGGCCAAGTTTCGCTACAATCTGAAAAGGGCCTACCCATAACTATTGAAACTTCATGTGCTTCCCCTTTTCATCATGCGGGTGATCCCACTTAAGAACCAAGTATCCCACTTCAAATTCTTTTGTTCCAGCTTTGTGCTTATCAAACCACCTTTTCACCACCTCCTGTTGTTTCTTAAAACGTTCTTTGGCCTTGGATCTAGACTCTTCCGCCTTCAAAAGATTATAGATTCTAAGTTGCAGGATTCCGTTATCTGTGCCTCTAGACTCTTGTTCTATTATGGAAGATGGTAGCATAATGTTAGGAGGAAGTATAGCCTCTTTTCCATAAACAAGGGTATACGGTGACACACCTAAGGAATTCTTGGGTGTGACCCTATCAGCCCAAAGAGCGTTCGGTAGTGCTAAATGCCTACTTCTCTGGTTTTCTATGACAGTCTTTTTTAAGATCCTAATCAAATTCTTGTTTGTAGATTCTGCCAAACCATTTCCTTGTGGGTTACAGTAATTGGCAGAATAATGCAACTTAATTCCTCTTTCATGAGCAAATGCAGTTAATCTAATGGAAGAAAAATAAGTAGCATTATCGAAAACCATGGAAATTGGAACCCCAAACCTGTTCATAATATGATCCTGCAAGAAATCCATGACCGCATCTTCATTGACTTTACGTAACGGAATGGCCTCGACCCATCTAGTGAAGTAGTCAGTTGCCTTTAAAATATATTTGTGTTGTAAGGAAGAATTTGGTTTTATTTCTCCAATAATATCGATTCCCCACTGCTCAAATGGTTTTGCTATCATCACGGGCTTCAATGGTCCTGCTGCTTTGGCTTGTCTCCCCCCACACCTCTGGTAGATATCACACTTTCTAACATGGGCATGAGCATCCTTGAACAGCGTGGGCCAATAGTATCCGGCTCTGAGAATCTTGTGGGCAGTCGTATCTTTGGAAAAATGGCCTCCAGCAGGCCCGTCATGTAACTTAGCTATGACCTTTTTTGCGTCTTATTTCTCTAAACATCTGAGAAGGACTCCATCATAATTTTTCCTAAATAAAATTCTGTCCATGATCTGATACGTAGTTTATTTAAGGCACAACGCTCTTCGTTGCTTGGAATTCCAATGTTCTGGAAACAAACCTTCCTGAAGATAATGAACAAGGTCTCTGTACCAGGAATCTGGGGCTGTGAAAAGAGGACATACATCCATCATATGTAATTCATCTTCATTTTCCCAATCGTTTTCTTCATTGTTTTTACCCTCAGCCATTAATTTGCACAGTCCTTGTACTTTAACTATGCATGCTGGTTTGAATTCAAGGTCATATTCTTGTAAATTTGTTAACCAGTTTCCTCTTATTTCTTCTAATTCCTTTTGTACGAAAAGATACCTCACAGCTAGGTGTGGAACTATTACCTTTGTCTGGTTCTTAAGTATGTATGGCCTGAATTGTTTTACTGCTTTGAAGACTGCATAAGCTTGTTTATCTACCGCTGGGTAATTCAATTCGGCCCCCTGCAGACCAATGCTCATAAATGATATGGGGAACTCATCTCCCCCATCTTCCTTCTGAGTAAGCACCACTGCTAGTGAATCGTCAGAAGCAAAAGTGTACAAAATAAAATCCTTCTCGAAATCTGGACTTTTGAGAGAGGGTGCATGAGCAATAGATGTCTTTATTTTACTGAATGCATTCTTCTCTACATCATTCCACTTGAATTGTACACTTTGTTTCACCATTTGCTGCAAAGGTTTAACAATTTGAGCGAAATCCGGCACAAACCTTCGCACGAAATTTATTGTCCCCATGAATGATTGCATCCCTTTTTTGTTATGGGGTAAGGGGATCTGTTCAATAGCTTTGATCCTTTCTGGGTCTATGGAGATCCCCTTTTTAGAAACCACATGACCCAGTAGCTTTCCTTCTATAACAGCAAACACACATTTCCTTGGATTCAATGAGATGCCATATTTTCGACAACGCTCAAAAAAAAATTTTAAATGGAATGTCTGTTCTTCTCTCTTCTTTGAAAATATCATCACATCATCTAGATACACTACAACACTACGGCCAATTAGACCATGGAAAGCTATATCCATAGCCCTCTGGAAAGTAGCTCCAGCGTTAATGCGTCCGAAGGGCATCCTTCTGTAAGCAAAAGTTCCCCATTTTGTTCTAAATGTAGTATTAAGTCTATCTTCTTCAGCTACTAACACTTGATTGTAGCCAGAGAATCCATCTAATAACGAAAATAACTCAGAACCCCAAACCATCTGCAATATCTATTCCATGGGCGGGACTGGATAGTTGTCTTTGTCTGAAGCATGATTTAGGTTTCTGAAGTCCACACATAGTATGATTTCTCCAGATTTTTTCCTTACTGGTACCAAATTTGAAACCCATTCTGAGTGTCTAACTTTGAATATAATTTTAGCATCCAATAATTTCTTCACTTCACTCTAAATTAATGGCTCCAGTTTTGGATGCATCTTCCTCAAAGGTTGATGATAAGGCTTGACTCCAGATCTAATAGGAATGATGTGTTGTATAATCTTGGTATCATATGTTTTAAGTTCTTCATATGTCTAGGCAAATACATTTTTGTACTATTTGAACAAACTAATGAACTTATTTCTTTCACCCGGGGAACAACACTTTCCCAAATTTACATATTTGGGTTTAACTTCAGTTCCCAATATTATCAACTTGAATTGCAAAGACAAGCTGTGAGTCTTGAAATTTGCTGGTCTTCTAAACTTGCTATCTAAATCAAACATCCGCTCTAGAGTCCTGACCCCTTTAGGAATGAAGTTGTCAAATTTTAACTCAGCTTGGTATTCTTCGTCATTGATAATTGCCCCTTTGAAAGTTTCATCATTCATTAAACATTCCAATATTTGTTGATCATCATCAAAAACTCGTAGATTAGTAATCATGTCTGGAACCGAAGGCCTGAAAAGTAATTCAATAGAACACTTGTTATTCGTAGGCACGAGCCTTGCAGCCAAGGTAGCTAACAAGTCAGCTGCTGTATTCTTAAGTCTAGGAATGGATAAAATATTAAATGCATAAAAATTTGTCAGCAAATCCCATACTTCATTCTGATAAGCTTTTAAATGAGGTGAGATGCAATGTATCTGTTTTCGAATTTGTTTTACAATTATTTCAGAATCCCCATATACTTTTAGATTTTCTACTTTTAACTCGATTACTTTTCTTAGTCCTTGAAATAATGCTTCATATTCGGCTATGTTATTAGTACATTCAAACTCTAATCTGCGTGAAAGAAAATGTTTATTCTTCTTTGGATCAATCAGGACACAGCCAGCTCCTGATCCTTCCAAAGTTTTAGATCCATAAAAAAAAACATCCAAAAACTATCTACTTCTATTGTACTTGAATCAACAACTACATATGAATCTAATTCTACTATTTTACAGTCAAATTCATCAACCCGTGAAAACTGAAGGAGATCAGGCTGTGTTTCTGGTGTGCCACTGACTTCTTCCGCTTTGTAGTTTCCCAGTTCTAGTTCAATGAAGTAATTCCCCAATACAGAATTCACTGGTTCATTCTTACCCTCCAGTTGAGTAACATTGTGCTTCATGTGGGGCTCTCTTAATACTTTAATTTGATTGGGACTTCCCTTATAAGGCAACCAAAGATGTGATCAATCTGAAGCAAAATACCCATTTAGCTTTGTTGACCAATCCCGACTCAAAACAAGTCCATAAGCTTCAGGTATGTCTGCTACTACAATATCTATGAACTGACATACCTTTTCATTTGAAGAAAGTCGAATCAAAACATCCTCCATTTCCCCAATTACCTTCACATTTGTTATGTCTAACTGAATAACCTGCCATGTAGATGGTTTAGGCTATTCATTTATCTTTTTGCAGACTGAAAGCGGCATAACATTTGTTGATGCCCCTGAGTCCACTAAACATTTGTGTATGTTATGGTTGAAAATTTCAAAAGTCAAGAGAAATGGTGGAGTTTTTCATTTAGGCTTACCTCCCACACTTGCTTCACCAATTTCCTCCTCTTTCGGTTGATTGTCAGTGGGAAGATTTTCTTCAGGTATCTCAAGTGCTTTCAATAATTATTCTTTCTACTGCGGCACATTACACATCTCAAATAGTGAAATATTTGCCTTTACCATTTTGATATCCTCCACAATGTCATACTCTATCTTATGGTCTGCGAGATTCATTTTTACATTATTGATCTTCTCTTCAATGGGTTTAGTATGCATGTTAATCTGCTTTGGATTTTGACTGGTAATGGTAAACTCAAGAATTTTATTAGCTGTAGTGTTTTTCTGAAATTTCTTTACATTCTTTTGGAATCTCTTAATTTTCGGGATTATTAATTTGTCTTCTTTTATCAGCCCTTGGCTTCTCTTTGTCACATTTGCTTCTGATATGTCCTCATGTCTCAAATCACTTTCCTTTTCGGTATCAAACATCGAGACACAGTCCCATAAAACCATGGCATCATCCTCTTGCTTTTCTGTTGATTTGTTATCGTTTTCTTCCTCATCATTTGCCTCTATTAGTTTTGAGTCCAGCAGCTGATTCATCACTAATGTCACTGAATTTATCCATTGAAGACAATTTTTTTCAGAATGGGGTTGCTGGTGAAAAGTGAAAAAGTTATCCATACCTATCTCTGTTAAGTTCATTGATGCAGGACTATGTGGAGAAGGTTTCGACTGATTGTTATCTTCTCTCCTTTTATAATAAGGCTTGTAAGATTTCTAAGCTTCCTTTTCCTTTTCCAAATCTATTATTCTGTTTGAAAGCTTCTGCACCATCTTTACCACCCCTTCAAAATCATGAGACTGCTCCTCCTTAGGCTTAGTAAATAATAAAGATTTCTTACCAAGATTTTTTTCTCTAGACTGCTCAAGATAATCTTCGATGCTCTCTCTTTCAACTTCTGCTCTTTCAGCTTCTTCATACGTTTCTAATTATAACGTAGGTTTGGATTTCATCTTGGCAAACATGGACAAATCAGGCCCTAAAGCTGAAGTATAATACTCAATCAGAAATTTATCCGAGGGCTTATCAGTTTCAGAAAAATTCTTAAGATAAGCATCAAACCTTTGGGTGAAACTATGCACCTTCTATTTTCTTTATTTCTTCAAAGCGCACAAACATTTCATTAGTGTTGCATGGGTATTTTGGGCTGCATATTTATTTCTGAATATCCTTTCAAAAGTATCCCAGTCTAGAATTGAGTTTGCAGGAATACCAAAATACCATGAGGCTGCTGCCCCTTTCAAGGTATGTGGAAAAATTCTACAGACAACATCTTCGTGTTCTCCAGCCTTTAATCCTTCTATGGCCAAGTAAAATCTTTGCAAGTGGTCATCTACTAAAATCCTCTCACTTGGGTCAAATTTGGGCAGCATTTTCTCAAAAGCATGAGGTAAGCCATGCAAAGGAGGTGTTAGGTTTAGAGGTGATCTGGCTTTCCAAGAAGGTGGTGGATTTGGTGGGTTAGGTGGCTGATTTGCATTTACGCCCGCCATGAGTCTGGGTGGAGAGTGAGGTGGTGAATGAACAGGAGTATTAACAGGTGAACCGTAAGGTGTATTTGGTCCCACTTGATTCAAATGTTGAACAACTTCCTGTAATGTTGTTTCTACCAATTCTTCCAAATCTCCAACCAACACTGAGTCTTCCAATACAGGACGGCCTTTTTTCTTATACTCTCTTCTGGGTAAATCAGGGATAATCGGTAACCCTCCAATAATTTTCACATAATCCCTGGTATGTCTTCTCATATCATTAACAAATTTGTTATCAATAGAATACAAGTGTTCCTTCCACTTCTCTTCAGGAATCGGATTGGGAAATGAACTGCTTTATGAACTATCACTGGTGGAGTAATTTCGAGGAAATGAGTTTCCTTGGCTAGCCATGCACTGGTGGCCCTCCTTCTAGCACAAAAAATTGTTGATTCCTAGGAAATCGTAGGCAACAACAACAAGGGATTCTCCCCAATAAACGTTCCCAACTAGCCCGTTACTGTTTGGTATGGGGAATCCGTCTGGCTACCATAGGTCAAGTAACAAAAATAAAAGGTTTTACCTGTTGCGGCCCGGTCCACCATGTATATTTTTGTGTTTTAGTTTTAAGTATGATATGCAAGTGCCTATCTAAAATGCAGATTGATAGAGAATACGAGGAGCGGTCACAATGTGATGTGCAGGTTCTTACCTCTCGTCTTAAACTCTCTCGCATCTAAATCACACACAGTAAGAAATTAAAACTAACTATCTAACTGTCCCCATGGAGCGAGATGATCATTTAATGAGTAATGTATTAATGTTCATGCATTAAGAGAAATCACAGGTAGTTGTTCTTATTTCAAAACACATAAACATGAATAGATGGATGAACAACAAGATAGCTCATTGTTTGTGAAAAATATTCATTACTCATATTGGAAATTATCATAAAATAAACCAAAGAACATTTACACAAGAACATAGGTTCAACAAGTTAGAACGATCTCACAGTTAATGAATAAAAGATGAAAACTAAATAGTTCCCCTTCAACATCATCCATTGCACAGCATTTGAACATTCCACCAAAGCTTTCTCCAACATGCAAAATTGTAATTTTCTATTGCAAAATGAAATAGTTCCTCTTACAACATGTTCTCACAAGTCTAACTGGGAAAAAGTCCTTTCTCCTATCTAATTTTCCTATACTTATACTACAAGCAAACTCTTGGGATGCCCCTCGGTGACCTTTGGGCTCCTCAGCCGTTTAATCTCACAATTTTGTCCTTTTGTGAGTGCTCATGATTTAGACAATACGTTACATTTCATTAAAAGTTAATAGCAATTTTATAACGAGAGACCAACTCAATCAGCGATCAACTTTTCCTTGAGCCTCTATTTCTATCAAATCCGTTGGTCCTGTTTTTTATCTTGATTCTCTGTGCTTCAGCCTCTTCTTTCCTTGTTGCCTCCCTTCCACTTTGGCTTCTAGATATATCTTGTTGCAGTAGTCACCCTATCATGAACATAGCATATTTCAGACCATCAAAGTAACACAAACTGCACTAATACATGCATTCTATAAAATGAACTATAAACAGTATTAATGCATGAAAATAAAGAAAGTCAAGGCAAAAGAAATCCTGCAAGTTTATGCTTAAACCCCAGTTCAAAACTTAAACATATGCCCGATAGAACAAATGCTTCCTCCCAATCCAGTCCACATCTGATGAAAGCATGAACCAGGACAAAGTAACAACCATTCTTCAAAACACCAAAACCTCAAACCGTTCTCTTCAACTCAGACAACCTTAACATCGACCCACGCCCATGGGAAATCTCCGCCATTCTATAGAACAATGTAAAAACACCAGGAAGGCAGGAAAAAACCCCACCGACAGTACTAAGCATCGGGAAGATAACCAACTTCAGCAAATGATCATACTACAGCATAGGGCTATTAGTTCATTAAGCCACCACAACGGTGAAAACCATACAAATAGCAGTTTCCCCGATCAACATAAAAAACATTGGCGAGCGGAAGAACAGAGGACTCTGACAGCATAGTCCTATTCAAAGCCACAATGGCAGGAGACGGACAGACAAAGGGCTCTGTAGCAACTGAGAACATCGACGAAATAAACACTAACCGCAGCCTCAGACCACAGAAACACTACGGTATTGGATGACTATCTCAAAGAGGAGCCGCAACAGCGAAAGTCACACGGACTAAGGGTTACACAAAAATAAAAACACCCATGAAAATCAAACCATCGGTGAAAAATATAACAAACAAAATCGGATGGTTAGTCTGCTCAGGAGCCACAATGGTAGAAAGTAATCAGACTACAGCTTTCGATCAGAGCTATAAAATTTTCCGATAGCGAAAAGAAAAAACAATAAACCCAGAATCGGCGAGGATAAGCCCTAATTCATCGGAACGTTTATTATTAAGCTTCCGCAATGGCGGTTGTATAGAGGACTATGGTTGCGATTCACAGTTCAAACAACTTCCGAGAGCGAAAAGGCTGAGATAAACATCCATAAGTCAAAACTCAAATTCAAATCAGCAGCATCAGCAGACAAAGATATTCATTCAACAATCAACCTCAGAGATAAAACTCACAGCAGAGTCAAACAATTTCAATAAATCTAAGCAAGACAAAATTTAAAGGAGGGTCCCAAAATTTTAAGAAATTTGGGAAATTGTTGCAGCTGCAACAGTACTATATGCAGAACTTGGTTCATGTCTTTCATAAATTCATACTCGTAGCTTTGTGTTATCGGTCTTGATTGTGATATATACTATTGTTCAGTATTTGCTTTCGAATCTAGCTTGATTTCCGTAGTAATTTTTACCTACCACCAAATTCCATAAATTCATTTTCCAGTTATCCATTAAACCTTAATATTTCTCTAAGCTTGACCCTAGCAGTCGAGGTTCAACTTTAGTGATAACATCTTCTGGTGTTGTTTTCGGGGACGGAGGAACGAAGACATACTTCCCTGGGTTGTACAACAACGAATATATCCATACTTTGATGGTGAACAAAGGTTGGTGACATAGTGGCTGCAAATTTCTTCACCGGGCGATTCCAAAGAATCCAGAGGTGACTCCATTTGTTGAGGATCCAAAATGCCATCACAAGATTGAATGAAGGCCATTGTGGCTCAGAGGTTTGCACCTCTTGACTTTTCTACAGTTCCTAGTTTCCCAAATCCAGTACCAAGTATGACAGAATGGGGAGATTTTCTGCCTATCTTCAGAGAAAGGAGAGAAGATAATCATGTTGATCACCTCATCAAGTTCCATGAATGCATGAATCTGCTAGATCTACAGCATGAGGATGTTCGTATGAAGATGTTCATGTATTCATTAGATGATGATGCACGTGAATGGTATTTCTCATTACCTCCTTTTAGTATTTCATCCTTGAAGGATTTTCACACAGTATTCCATAAGCACTATAAAAGGTACTTTTCAGCTGAGTTTTTATTTGAAAATTGTTGTGAGGAATATGAATTGCATAATGAGACTGAAGATATAGATAGAGAAGAAATTGTTCCTCACAATCTTCATCAGTTCTCTAATGATCTTCAAGATGATGTATCTTCCCATAAGCATGAACTAGAAATGGATAATGAAGAAGCTGTGGATTCATAATTTGCTAAAGAAAATGAGAAAGCAGACTCGTTATATGTCGTTTCTTCTTTTAATTATGTTTTACATGAGGAAAAGTTTCAAAATTCTGTTATGAAAACTGATGATAGCATTATAGAACTAAGGTCTTCACTTTTGAAAACAGATCAAGTTGCTCATGCGCTGTCATCCTTCCAAGAAACTCATGAAGTGAAATTTTATAGAGTTCAAATTTCAGAAAGTTTTGAAGGTCAAATCTTTAATGATGAAATTTCACACACTCTTTTGGAAAATTTGGAGAGTCAAGAAAATACTCTTCATGATGTTTTTTATCAGCCTATTTATGATGAATATTCAGGTGATGAAGAAAGGAATTTTGAATCTATATATATTGAATTTTTCAACAATCAACCAGGGTATGCCAGTTCTAAATCTGATGATGAGAAATTACCAAATCAGTCCGTTATATTTTCTTCTTCATCGAATGTTAACCAGCATATTGAAGAACATCATGAAGCAGAGGTTACTGATATTCAAAATTTAGGAATTCATAAATATCAGCCTAAGTATGATAGGTATTTTGATGAAGAAGAGCATTTTTTTCAAACACCTATCGAACCCTTCAGTTATGGTGTTGTATGTGACAGTGACACCCATGAGAAAGAAAGAGGAGAGAAATACTCAATGGAAACTCTTGAACACCAGATTTCTACATCAACGTTTGTTGATATTTTCAACAATGATCTACTCTTTGAAAATAATCGATCAAGTTTTGAGGAAGGCAGTGACAAAGAATTACTAGAACTGTTCATCCAGTCCTCATCAGTCGAGCAATTCTTTTCAGAAATCAGTCAGCTTGGATTCATAGAAAACAAGCAACGGCAAGAGATCATTTTTGGTAATTTTTATGATCTTGTTGCAAGTTATTTAGATTCAATAGTGAACTATAAATCTTCTATCATTAATTCCTTAGAGACAAATTTCAATGGAGGTGAGTATGAGTTGTGCTTTTCAATATTTCTGATTGTGTGTATGCTCAAAGTTAGAAGCAAGTTTTGGTTGGTTAATGGAATTTTTTGATGGCTACATTGGAAATGGGATTATACTTGATCAAGCAGAGTTCAGTGATTAGAATAGTAGGGCAGATAAATAAGCTTGATGCTTCAACAATTTCCTTAAGTTTGTAGTATGAGCAGTTTGAATTTGCAGTTTGCTTTTGCAGTATAAGAAGAGCAGGTTTTCAAGGTTTGAAATAGGTTAGGAATAAGATAAAAAGACTCCAGCCCAATGGATACAAGGAACTGGTATTTCTTATTTTCACTTTCAAAGCAATGAATGGTAGGCAGGACAGGGTGTAGATATCAGAGAAGGTTTCAGAAGAAGGCACTAGGTCTGCTTGTTCTTGGCAGCTCACAGGGAGCATGCCATCCCCAAACGAAGCCAGATGTTGTCACCAGGCCTGCCTTCCGCTACCGAATTCTTCAACATTGATATTTTGCTAAAACTTTGAGTGTTTGTGTAATCTTGATATTGAAAGCAAATTCAAGGGAAAACTTGAGTTATTTATTCTCCAAGGAAATTGCACACAGGAAAGCAATAGTCTACAAGTGTTGCAAGCATTCATTCCCAAGTGTCATGACATACCATGTAGCAAATGCCCAATGTATAAGTATTCTTTATATCCAACGCATCAGATGCATCCACATGATCGATGTTGTTTATGCTGCCTTCATTAGTTCGAAGATACACACCGAAAAAATGGAATCCTGAGGACTTTACCCATTCAACCCAAAAGTGCCAGAATTGTTGCCAGCCGTCAAATGAATGGACGCATGAGTGAAAGTTGGTATTTAAAACCATATTTGGCAAGCACGAAATTAACAAATCACTAAGGCATTCTTAAGATTGAGAAGTGTTAAAGCCACCGGTTCAAGATTTAATGCAGAGTACCCATGGAAATAAGCCAAAACCCCTTCAAATCATGATCAACTTCAATGAGGAAATTACTAATTACCAAGGGTAATAAAAGTGTCCAAGTGTGAGTAGCGTTCACATGGAGATCACTGAAAGATAAAAATGTAGGGTTGTTAGTTCGAATAAAGGATGTATTCATCAATTAAATTGACATGTTGATGGCTTGATTTCAAAAGGCCCGATTTTTAGCATTCAGTTCTCAAGGATCAGCACTTGAAGAATCAATTTCAGGTCAGAGTATTGTACATAATTGAAGGAAACAAATCCAGATTCTGAGGCAGAGTTTTAGTTTCTGAAAATTGTAGCTGGCAGAGCACCCAATAGAATGCATCTTGGACAAATAAACACCATGCTACTAGAAGTCTTTTATCCCGATTTTGGATAAGTGTTGATAGAAGCCTCTCAGGCCCGAATTCTGGATAGTCAAATAGGTTGCTTAAAAAATAAAAATGATTTGAAATTTGATTACCAAATTTTATGCTTGAAATCTGCTAGATTCATTTCAGAAACAGATTTTGAGTTATCTCTTTGCCTTAGCTAGCAAATTCGATCCATTTCTCATGGATCTGAAACCTCCTTTGTAAGTAATGTAATATCTATAAATGATGAGCTAAGAGGCTTGTATAAGGGGGAGGTACCAGCTGAGAGGGTTGAGGCAAGATTTCAATATTCTGATATTGGAGTGGCAGGAGCATCTAAGCATGTATGCACTATGTTTTTGTTAGTTTCTTTGAAATTATTATGTTCATATGAGCTGCCTTTCTGTTTTAATAATTGAATTTCATGTGTTGTGATTTTGTCTGGTGTATGGTCTTATTAATCCATTGCTAGATTCTCACGATTAATGTGAAGTTATCCTTAAGTACTATATGCAGAACCTGGTTCATGTCTTTCATAAATTCATACTCGTAGCTTTGTCTTATCGGTCTTGATTGTGATATATACTGTTGTTCAATATTTGCTTTTGAATCTAGCTTGATTTTTGTAGTAAGTTTTACCTACCACCAAATTCCATAAATTCATTTTTTAGTTATCCATTAAACCAATTTAAGATTTCTCTAAGCTTGACCCTAGCAGTCGGGGTTCAACTTTAGTGATAACAGGAAGAAAGTGTCTTTGTAGTCTAGATCTATGTAGTAGTACCAGTAGAAGACAGAGACCAAGGAAGTGATGAGAAACCAGTCCCAGAATTGTAGACATATGAAGATCTAGAAGTTTGATAAAAAACATATTAAGGTGGAAGGGTGGTGTTAGTGCATGCTTACAGGCCTGCAAGGGGGTCGTAGCCTCCTTCCAGCAGTAGCTGGTAAATAGGGTTAGTAGCATCCTTTCAGTAGCAGCTGATAAAAACAGGGGGTCGTAGCCTCCTTCTAGTAGTAGCTGGTAAATAGGGTGTAGTAGCATCCTTTCAGTAGCAGCCGATAAAACTAGGGGTCATAGCCTCCTTCTAGTAGTATCTAGTAAATAGGGTGTAGTAGCATCCTTTCAGTAGTAGCTGATAAAAATTTGTAAATATAATTTTGCAGTAATAGAAAGTGTTGGTGGTTTTCCCAACTAGGCTTCCACGATAAAAGTTTTGCTCCTTGTGTCTTGTTGATAATGTGTGTTGATGAATAGTTAAAAGTTGTTTTAATTGTTAAAAGTTATCAACACTAATTCACCCCCCCCCTCTCAGTATTGTCCAATATTCCAACACCTATGAAGGAAATTAATTTATCACATAGGTAAAATTAGAAGAGTGAAGTATCTATGAAATTTGAATAGTATATATTTTGTATATATGAACATGGCGAACCCCATTCTTATAGTTACAAAAGAGTCATAACAACCACCAAATATTTGGTTACAAAACCAAGTTGGTGTAGATGTGACCTATGCCCATCAACAAGGACTTAGTGCCATGATGGCAAAAGTTTGCATCACGCCATCAATTTACATGATTGCACAATTTAGCACCAAAAAAGTGCACATCAACTACCACATTGCACCAATTCCAACAATTGTAATTGGTTTTCTTGTAATTATGACCATAGCTTGTAGTGTAGTTCCTAATGTAGCAAAAGCCTTTTTTTTTTCATTAAGGTTTCAGTGCAACAATGAAGGTGGTGGCATGCCAAGTAACCCACCAATGTTTAATTCCCTTTGAGACATGAATAAGTGGTTTGTGCTAGGTGTAAATATTCGGTGTATTTGATGTATGATGGTAACTAAGTCAAATGAAAGTGCTTATGATCATTGATTTTCTCCTCAAGTGTCATTTTAGTTATGTAAGCACATTTCCAGTGGTAGTCAAATTCCTCGAACCAATGTAATACATTTGGATCATTCACAATGCTTCTCTTGAATTTAAAGGGGGTTCTTCCAAACTATTTTATTGTATACATATTTATTTCTAATGTATTCGCTTATCGGATTTTTAAAGTCATTATTTGGGAAGAAAGGGAGTAGTTGCAATGAAGCCAACATGTATGACTATAACCATTTACTTTATCTAGTTTTAGTATTTATAAATGTTATTGTTTCTTGTATGTGGAGCAATGAATCTTAAGTTGCATTAAGACGATAAAGATTTAAACAAGAAATGTGTGCAGCTTAGTCCTTGCCTTTAACATTAAAAAAAACTAAAAATAATATAATTAATACAGTAATCAATATTAAATATCAATTAATTGTTATTTATTTAAAACAAGTTAACAAAATTAATAGTCATTTGGCAGAGAACAATATGCAAAGGAATTAGGCAATGCAGTGACAATTGTGTTGAGAGAAGTACAACTTAGAGCATTTGACCAGATAAGATAACAAAATTGTTATGAATCACCATTAACTTGGTAACAAATAAAAGTTTTTAGAATTTTTGAAATTATTTCCAAAATTTTGCAATTATTCCCAAAATAAAAAAGAAAACATAAAATACTTTTTATTACAATTTTGACCAAATTTAACCAAATTTACATGCTATTTGTTGATTCACTAATGGGAACATAACTTTCTTTTACTTGTTACTAGTAAAAATCGGAATATTTCAGCTATATAAAAGTAAATAATAGCTTTAACTATTTAATCTTCAACAAACACGCCACGTAAAGGTTTAATCTTCAAGAACACTTGCATTATAAGTGCTCATTGAGTGATCGATGGACATGCCTTATCCCCAATAGGAGAAAAATGAGTATAAATCATACTTGAAGTCCACAAATTATAATTTACAACATTAAATTAAAAATGTACCTTTTAGGAAAAGGTCCCATAATTGCACTACTGCGGTTCAATGCAAAGTATGGCACCATGGCACTTTCAGTGGAAAGTACATTGAAAAAATTATATAAAGCAATAAATCACCTAGATAATTGATGGGCATTTTATTTATTTATTCCAAATTTATAGCTATAGAATTTATATAGAAAGGTATACTCTAAGCATGGTAAAATTAACTTAATGTAGCATGTCAAACAAGAATTCAAATTAACTTAATGTAGCATGTCAAACAAGAATTACAAATTGAAATCATGTCAAATAAAACTAGTAAGAAAATCAAACTAAAAAGAATAACACACACCAAAAGGAATGTCGCACTTATATTACAGTGAAATGAAAGCTAAAAGTTGTACAATAAGAGTACTTTGTTTTGGCAAAAGATAAATTTAGAAAAAATGTTTAAGATGTAATGGAGGTATTGATGTCCTTGCAAATTTCTCAGATATAGGCTTATTGTACTAAAATGCATTTAGACACTTTTAGCATTACAAAAATTTATCTAATGCGCATTAAAACAATTAGTTCCAGCACTCAGATATTCCTCAACTCCAAAGTTGTTTTGTTTGCATAAATATTGCAATACACTAAATGCATTTCTTGAAGCCTAAGGATATGATAACATATAAGCTCCAATGAATCAAGTTCAAATATATAAAAGTTTCAAATTGAAGACAATTCTCCAAAGACATAACTATTTACAAAATATCCTACAAGTAAATACTAAAACCTAAGGAAATTTACATGTTATCATAGACCCGATGTTGATGTTATGGAGCTTCATGGGCTTCTTTGATTGTATGGATAAACACTAAATTACCAAACTTCCTTAAATCGTAAAACTTCCACGTCTTCTATGTCTCAACTCTCAACAACTTTGGAAGTGTCATATGATGCATTGCATTGCAAAAAGGGAGAAATACTTGAGTAATATGGTAGTCCAAACACCAAATATGATGAAGGAATCCTTAATCATGGAACCAAAAAGGAAAAAAATTATAGCAAAGGCTAGAGCTAGTACCCACAACAATAAACTAGTAAACCACTTAAACTAGTGGAACATCATACCGTAAATTGCATATAGCAAAAATGAATTGTTTAACAAAAATGTTCACCTAACAATTAACCACTGTCATGAAATGGATATTGGCTCGACCAAAGTTGTGGATAATAGTAAGTATCAAAATATGTAAAATACTTTCTTATCTATAACTCAACTAGCTATCTAAAATGATTAGCTCACCCTATATGGTCTAACAAGCTAACTTAACTTACTTTAATGGATACAATCCTATTTATTCATCCTTGGTTGAATGCTCAATGCAAATATTTTCTTTCTTTTAGGGATTGGAAGGATTGTCCAATTTTAGAAAGGGAAAGAAGTCCATCATTTTTTTGGAATAAAACATTGTCTTCTTAGTAGTTAGAGTGGTGCAAATCTAAAGAAGGAAACAAATTGTTTTTTTTAAGGATTGGAGCGGTTGTCTAAAATTAAAAGGGGAAATAAGTCCATTGTTCTTTAGAATAATACATTAGAAATAAAAGTACAAATTTAAAAAACAAAACAAGTTGTTTGCAGAATTGGAGGGATTGTCAAGAAAGGGAAACTTCACCATTTTTTTGAAATAAAACATTAAAAATAAAATAAAAATGACATACATGAATATTTATATATATTTTTTAAAATAAAAGTTTTAACCTTAATTTTTATTAATAATTTTTTTTCCTTCTTTTAATATTATAAATATCAATTAAATTTTAATAACTTCTTTATAAACCATATATGTCTTTAATGATGATAAAATCCATTAAACCAATCTTTTAAACTCTTTTAAAGCCCACATACGCTAAAGAATCAAGACTTTCGATATGAAAGAATGGTAAGCAAAGAGTCCCATAAAATTTAAATTTCTTTCAACAATTCCTTAATTGAAAAAGCCTTAATACTATAAATTAATTAATAATAAATTGTAAATAAACTCTAACATAAAATTTAAATTTCATTTAAAATTTAAAATTTAAAATTTCTTTAAACAAATTCTTAATCCAAATGATACATGTAGAATGTCGATGAGTTGTGAGCATTCATAAATGGTAATGATGAAATTATTTCATAACGTAGTTCATATTTTGCAAACTCCTATTTAGCAGTAATTGGTGAGTTGTGAGCATTTGTGTAATAGTTCCTTTTTTGGTGTAAGTAATTCACGATATGATGTTCTACTACTTTAAGTGGTTTACTAGTTTATTGTCGTGGGTACTAGCTCTAGCCTTTTTTATAATTTTTGTCCTTTATGGTTTCATGATTAAGGATTCCTTTATCAAATTTGGTGTTCGGACTGTCATATTGCACATGTATTTCTTCCTTTTTGTCGTGTAATGTATCATATGACACTTCCAAAGTTGTTGAGAGTCCAAAGATATAAAAGATGGGGAAGTTTTACTATTTAAGGGAGTTTGGTAATTTAGTGTCTATCCATACAATCAAATAATACCATGAAGCTCCATAACATCAACATCAGGTCTATGATAACATGTAAAATGCCTTAGGTTTTAGTATCAACTTGTAGGATAGCTTGTAAATAGTTAAGTCTTTGAAGAGTTGTCTTAAATTTGAAACTATTGTATATTTGAAGTTGATTCATTGGAGCTTACATGTTATCACATCTTTAGGATTGAAGGAAATATTTTTGCAAACAACTTTGAAGTTGAGGAATATCTAAGTGTTGGAACTAATTGTTTTAATGTGAATTAGAAATATTTTTGTAATGTTAGAAGTGTCTAATTGCATTTTAGTACAATACACCATCAAATAACACTCTTTAATTTGCACTAATTAATTATTAAGTCTTCCATTTTGTAGTACATTAATATAACATTGAAATGGGTCGGTCACACAATGACAATATCATAACACTATCAACTCTAAAGGTAGTCAACTAGAAAACTACTTGTAATTGGAAATCTTGAAAAATCAATGAACTACACAAACTTGCAGTAGTAGTAGGTAGATTATTGTTTACATGCATAAAATTACAAGTCATTCACCTAGTCTAAAGCTTAAATGCATGTCAATGTTAGCCTTGGCCCTCTATCTAGACTTTATAGATGCCATATCTTTGTTCAAGAGTTTAACGATTCCTATAGTAATGGATGTGCAAGGAAGTCAATTTGTACAAAGATGTGCCAAAATCTATTGTGGGGTCATTTTCTTTGCTATATTCAAATTCTGGTTCTCTGGACATATCATTATTGGGTTGAAGTAAGCTATTTGTAGCCAATCTATGAGACATTAGAAAAGGGATTGAAACTTACAGTGAAACCATCAAGACATTTTCCATGGCTTAACAATTACTTTCTTTTAATGAAACCTAGCAAAAATGTGAGACTCGTTGTAAAAATCTTGATGTAAAATTGGGACATTTCTACATCAAAACTTTATCCAAGGACAAATATTGACGCCTCTGGAAATTTTAGAGTAAAAATGCATTATCATTTGGATCCTTCTAAGTGAAGAACAAATTTTGACCTTCAATTGGAGGCATGTTATGCTTCAAAACTTTCTAAAATAGTAGTTCAACGAGTTAAGTTCAAATTTCATGACCGGAGAGGATGAAAAGACAATATTCATAACCATGAAAAGACATGAAACATTTACTTAATGACTCTAGTGTAAACATTGTCCCCATTTGATGTCATTCTTGTTTTAATTATTTAATTTTCTGGACTGTAGAAGGGTAAGCTTGTGCACTCCACTCATCTAACAAATGCAATGCATGCTTAGAAACTATATTGAAAAAATATTTATGTTAGATTAAGTTAAAGATATATTTATCCAAAATCTAAAGTTTTAGGAATGTTATTTTATTTTGTAATTTTTACTAATCAGTTCAATCATAACAAATGTCACATATAGAATTATTATCTATTAAAATTTTAAAGAAAACATAATAAAAAATATTCAAAAATATCATTCTTCCTCGTAACTTTGTTAAACATCATATTTAGTGATTATAATTATCAAATTAATTGAAAAATGGAACATATAATCTATGCAACAGGCAAAGACTTAAAAATGAATAATATCATCTAAATATACTTATAAAATTAAATATAAATATTAAAGACTTAAAAATGAATAATATCATTTAAATATACTCATAAAATTAAATATAAATCTTAAAAAACAACTTTTACACATTATTTAGGTAAACATCTACCTTATTACGCACTTATTTTAACTAACTAATAAGTCAATAAAGACTTTTAGTTATATATATAAATATATGGTTATGAATAATTTACTAATTTTTAATATTTAGAAAATTAAATATGAAAATATTTGTCAAATCATTTAAACTTTACATCTATTCCATGTTCTTCTAAATTCATATAAAGTAAATTACCAATAAAATGAAACCCTAATGGATGATTTGAAAATGTATCGACCTGAGATTTATCTTTTGCGCACACAATTAGTTTAGATTATTCATTTATGTTATTCATTTTAATTTTAATTTTAATGTATACTTGTATATCAAAATTGAACATGTGTCACAGCCTGTTAAAGGGCTCTCAGCACGTCAGAGAAGTAGCATTAAAAAAATGTTCGTCATTTAAAATGTTAATTTTGATTTTTAATCTTTTTTAAGGAAGTACATAAATTGAGTTAAAACTTCATTAAAATGGCGGCCTTACAGACTACACGTCAAACATTAATTCTAACTTCCGTTACCTATAAGCTTGAGTGGAGTTAATAAGTTATATTTTTAAAATTAATGGCATCACTTCATGCCTAGCTGCAAGGGCCAAGACTACTGCTGATTGATTGGGAGAATAACAACCAACAAAGACATGCGTGGTTAAGGAGACGTGTGTGCTGCTTGGTTGCTAAGGACATGACATGTGCTTGAAGAAGTGGTTATTGGGCCTAAAAATGAGGAATACCACGTCAATAAAACCAACCAACTAAATGAAAATTGCAACCACCATTGATCATCCCAATCAAAAGGAAATACACATAGCTACCAATGTACCAAGTTTACAGTAATATTTATTTCTCTGTACCACTGTCATCAATGGATCCATACGACCAAGATACGAATCACAATAAGAATTTGGGGATTAGGAATCATGATTCCAGATCATTGCAGAGGAGTTTTGACAAAGTATGTGAAACTTCCATCGTCCATGGGGCAATAAATCAACTTGAGTAAGTGGGGGTTCCAAACATTAGGACGGTCAAGTGACTAAAGTTCTAAAGGTGGAGGTATATGAACCATCTATCTATCCAAAAAGGGCCAGCATAGTGGACTCGTCCCCTACAAGCTATTGGGAAACGAATGGGTGAACAAAAACAAACGGGCAGATAGACCTATGGCCATGTTTTTGTTTCATGAATCACTCTATGAGGAAGGGGGATTTATGTGCTCAAGGATGTCCATGCCTTTCATGTAAATGAATCTTAAGGGAAACATATCAATGTATTCACAGAGAAGAGCAACAATCTCTACATAGAGACAGGGGTTCAAAAGCATTTTGGGGCTTTATTCACATATTCTAGCAACAATTTCTGCATCAAGATGAGGGTTCAAAAGAATTATGGTGCTTTATTCATAGATTATTTCTCCTCATGGGAAAGGATCAGTAGCTCTACTTCCTGTATTGACATTAGCACTCATAATGGAAAATGGAAACTGCAGACTATCTTCTTTCTTTAGTAGCAGTTGTCATGGACATCCAACAGGATGAAGACAATGAGGGTGAAAGATATCCAGAGGGTTGCGCCCCTGCTCTTGGGATTCATTTGTGTCATGCCCACAACTTGAGGAATGATTTTCAATTCCAACACAACAATCATGGAAATGTTTAAAGTCAAGTGCCATGAGGTAAGTCTATGATCTCTTCCATTTTGTTTTGTATATTATATGGTAGATATAAATTTATTTGAGATTCCATCTTCTTGAACTAGGGTAACTAGATATTCTCCAAAATCGTTATGGTTTGTGATTGAGATGGGGCGACTCGAATTTCTCCAAAAACCTTCTAAATTTATATATATGCAGTTGTATTCTCACCCCAGAACAACAACAATTATATTATCTTAGATAGTGGTATGCCTATGTCACAGGGTTCAGCGTTTTGAACCCTTCAAATTCAAAATTCGTTGAATTCAAGAAACTTTTATTTTTATTTTTTCTTCCGAGGGAATGATGAGAATATTTGCGGTTATGGGGAATCGTATGCCTCAACTACTGCTTGAATACAAGTTCCACCAATATTACGAGTCTAAAAATAGTCATACCCAAGTTGTTTCATGATTTCCTGCTCCAATCTAAACATGAAACCCTACCCACAAAGCCTATAAATGATAGCTTTCAGAGTGGCATAAGTATGACCAACAAAAGACATATCCATCATCCCAACAGTGAAATTTTTTCAAATGAATTCGAAACAAGAACAAACAAGATTTATTAGAAAATAATTAATATGAATATACTGTAGTCATATATGTGTTAGCATGGGGGGTCGTAATCCACTCAAGTCATAATGTTCTTTTAAGTGTTTAATAATTTTAAGGCCAACATTTTAACATTTAAAAAGTCGTATATAATAATGCAAATATAAAATATGTGAGGCACTTCCTTCAGTGATAATGAGAGAGTTTTGTGTGAACCATTTCTATCAGAACTTGATAATGAGAATAGTATTGTGTATACATTCAAGAGAATGATGTAACCACATTATATGCGAGCATTGTGTGTGTGTGTGTGTGTGTGTGTGTGTGTGTCTGAATTTGAACCCCAATTTCAACTTAGTCAAACTCAAATCATGTGACATAACGGTATGCTATAGTTTGCGATCAAATTCATTTATAGAAGGTAGTCATTTTTTATGGTTGCATTAAGTTGATGCAAGAGTAGAAATATTAAGTATTAACAACACACATTGGTGGTTTCATTGGTGTTTCTATTATGGTCGTGGCTTGGATCAACCTCGACCCCTTATCTAGTCATTCTTTCTAACCATTTGGAACTTGTTATATATTTACCTAGCCTCAATTTTACAGTTGCCACTCAAAAAAACTTTATTTTCTAATAAAGTCAAAAGTACCACAATATTATATAATGTGCATAATCTATGAATCTCATTTCAATTTCATTGAAAAAATTGAACTCTAATTGAACTTATTGGTTGTTGAACTCAAGAATCTTGAAAGTTGAATGTACTATTTCATTTTGAAAAGAAATAATACAATTTGAAATTATTTTCATTGTGTTAATTTTAGGTTTATTGCCTTTTTTTAATAGCATAAATTTAATTGAAAAATAATATTTTATTTAACTTTTTTTTGAAATATGTGATTAAATTATTATTGTCAATTCAAATGTAATTTTTTTTAAATCCTGCCATCATTAAAAGGTAATATAAATATACACCCTTTAAACTGAAATTAAGATGAGCCCTTCAAATTTGATCCCTGCTTCCATCACAAGAGAGTCAATCGTAATAGATACATCTAGAATTATCAAAACAAAGTCAATTGTAATATTTACTTCTATAATTATGAGCATAGTTGGTTATTTTGAAATTATGGCCATACCTTTTGTTGTAATGCTTCATGTAGCCAAAACCATTTGGTCATTAATAGGGTTTTTGTTCACAATGAAGATGGTGGCATGTCTCGCTACACACCACGGTCCGATTCCCTTTGACACATAAATAAGTTGTTTGAGTTAAGTGCAAGTCCTAGGAATATTTAATGGATAGTGATATCATTGGTCTCCTCCGGTGTCATTTTGAACTCTTGGGGAGCTAGATTTGTATGACTATAAACATTTATTTATTTATATTTTTAATATTATAAATGTTTTTTTATGAGTAATGAATCCATGTTGACTTAATATAATAATAAAAAGTATTTTATTTTTTTAAGACAAAAAAAACTTAATTTTATATTTCATTCGTAAGGAAAGATAAAATGTACATATTAATAGTTAAAAGATAGCTTTTGAGTCTAAAGAGATATGGAAAAAAAACATAATTGTTACAATATTCAGAGATAATACTAAGCATCATTTCTCAATTCTACTATCAGAACAAAACATGTCTAGAGTGACAAAATTAAACAAAAATTGTAAAATTAATAGAGTTGCACAGTCCAAAAGTTGATTAGGGCAAGGTTTTTGATTTTCTCATATAATAGCATACCCTTTAATGGAGATCCTCCCTCCTTCGATAGACTATTAGCCAAAGCATTTAATTCCCTAAAGACATGCTTGATTGAAAAATCATAGAATGACTTCATTAAATCCTTGATACGATTGCACTAGTGTTGAAGTCAAGAAGCTTCCAGAGATGATTTCCCAATAGCCCAATCCACTATCACCCGTGAATCACTACAAGCATGTAAAGATAATATGTTCCTCCAACGAGCAAATTGTAACAACCCCCAAAGGGAAAGCAACTCCACCCTAATATTAGAGCTAATATTGCATCCCAATTTCATAAGATAACAATTATTTTCAGCTAGAAAGATAACCATCCCACCACCACTCCCAATCGAATGTGAAGCTCCATCAAAGTATCCATACGGGATTCCTTGTGCATTAACGTGTTCAATAATAACACGAGGCTTTCTAATGATCTGAGGATTATAGTATTCCTTTAAGAAACATACAATTTCTAGACCCACCATAGGAGGAGTCTGAACCTGATTATCAAATATTCAAACATTTTTTTCCTTCTATATTCCCCAAATCACAAAAAACGTATTAGAGAAAACTGTGTAAAGCACTTCCTTCAAAAACTTTTATTCTTCTCTAAAGAGGGAAGCAACCACTTATGAGAAACTTGTAGTCTCTCAAGTACAACACTCCACACCTGTTAACAAAAACTAAAAGTAATGAAAAGATGATGAACATCCTCATCCACACTTCTGCACATAGAGCAAAAATTTGGACCCATGAATCCTATCTTAATCAAGTTGTCATATGTCATAATTTTGTTTTCCATATATAAGAAGATAACGCATTTGACCTTGATTGGCATAGACTACTTCCACAACTTCATATACCACCAACAGGAAGAAAAAGTATGAGCTGAATTGGCGATCACATCATACACTTTTTTAACAATGATCTTCCCATCACTAATGCCCCCTGCCCACACCACAAAATCATCCTCCTCCTTCAACCAAATTCCTAGATGACAGAGTCCAACAAGGAAAAGTCCCCATTCACCGACCAAGGGATTTGGCATCCTCAACTCTTCAGTGTGCTTCTAATAATAAACTCGCTACACATCCCGAGTGGACGATTTGGTATGGGCCAGCCTATTAATGCCCAACCCTGATAAAAAGGAAAACAACTCCCTGGACAAAAGATATAAGGTCTCCCCCAACAATGAAGGGATCAATCCCCATAACAATATTCACTCCATTCCCTATTTTCCATGAGATCCCCCTACTAAGCCACGAGAGAGTTCTCATGAAACCCTGCCAAATATTAGAAGATTGGGAAACCAATTTGTTATATTTTTGTACCCTTCTTCTAATGAATCTCTTTTAGGGTACTTGTCTCTAAAAATAATGCTCCACAATTATGTGTCAAAGAGCCTCATCTAGAATCTTTTTAGACAAAGAGACTAACTGAACCAGTATAGGTTTTTCTATCCCCTAACCCCCCAGGGATTTGGAAAACAAATTTTCTTCCAATGAACTAAATGGAACTAGTCACTAACCTTCTTCCTAGCCCACAGAAAGTTCATCATCTTCCTTCTAATATTGTGCATTATAAACATTGGAATCTTGACAAGAGCCATCCAATACACATGATTGCTTTCGAGAAAAGACTTAACCAAAATTAATCTTCCTCCTAATAATAACCACTTGAAACGCCAACAATCAATTTTTTCTCTACCTTTTTTAGTAGTAAAATCCAATCCTTGACCAAATAGCAAATTGGATTTAAACTGTAACCCAAATATTTAATCCCATTAACCATTGGCTCATATCAAAAGGAAAAGAGATATCTTACTGCTACAGAGACTCTTCCATAACATTATAATGAAGAAGACAAGATTTGTGAGAGCTTACCACCATCCCTGAAGCATAGCAAAAAATTTGAATAATGTCACCATACTTTTGCCATTCCTCCACTAAACTAGACCCAAAAATAAGCACATCATCCACAAAGAACTGGTGAGTGATAAAATTCCTTCTGGACACCATGACCCCTTGCACCAATGCTTATGACTTATCTTATGACTTACTTTGACCAATCAGTCTACATAGTCCTTCAATTACAAGAAGGAACAACAATGGAGTTAGGGTAACAAATATTAAATAAAATATTAAGTAAATTAGTTAACTATTATCCGAAAGGGTGTAACCTTTCGTTTTACACACTCAAGCCTATGAAGACTAGTGTCATTTGTAATATTTACCATCTTCAACATATATATATATATATTACTCAATTATAGATTTCGTGTCCTGAAGCTGATTGCTTCATTTGATATCAGAGCCAACAAAACACCGTCTCTGTCTATTTTCTTTGGCATCCGCTATTCCGCTGCAATTCATCGCTCTGCGTCTGCTTCACGCTCCACCTCTGCCTGCATCTGCGCCTGTCGACCCTTTCCTGCGCCATCGTCCTTCCTTCTCGCTGCTCCCTCGTACCTCCTCCTCACTACTCCCTCGCACCTCCATACACCACCCCTCCATCCACCTCGCACCTCCTCCATCCACCCCTCCAACCACCTCCATTTCCCTCGTGCCTCCATTCGCCACCCCCTCCATCCCCCAACTACTCCACACTCCACGTCACTTATCATCCTCCCCTCAAAGTTACATAAATATTAACTTTATTCACCTTTCAAAAAAAATATAATATAACAAAAAATAATGAAATAAAGTTAAATAATATATAAATTATTAACTTTATAAATTACAAATAATAATAATATTACTAGCAATTGATTTTAATCAACCACATACAAAAAATATCAGCAAATATTATTCGTACTCATAAGCCAAAATTGGGTCTAATTATTCACCACCACACCTCAGAAGCATGCCGACGAAGTTAAAAGCTCAAATTGAAAAATTGGAGAAGGATTTCAATGATCGCATTATTAAGAGTCAAGAAGATTTAGAGGAAGAAATAAAAAATTGCAATACAATGTTGAAAAATGAAATTAGAGAGGAAGTCGTTTTAGTGTTAGATAGAAGGCTAGACGACAAATTGGACGGGATGAAGGAAAAAAAAGACCAACTAAATTACAAGTTAAATACACTCATGGAAATGATGGAAAAGAAAAAGACAAAAGATTGCCGCAAACAAAAAGATGATTCAGAGATGTCGTGTGCTTCAGCTAGCAATTCAGGACCACCCCCACGCAACAAAACAAGAAGCAATCAGTATCAGCATTATGTAGTGCATCCCCCCAAAGTAAAAATAGAAATGTCAAAGTTCAGTGGAAATGACAAACAATGCATTGCGTGGTTAAATAAGGCAGAAGAATACTTTGATATCTATAACATCACAACAGATGTAGAAAAGGTGAAGTATGCATATACGCATCTTGAAAGCCATGCCTATAACTGGTATATGTGGTGGAAAGGTGACAACTTCGCATACACATGGAATTTGTTCAAAAATGATTTCCTCAAAAGGTTTCAAGGAATCAATGAAGACAATTTTTTCTCGAAGCTTACCATGTTACAGCAAAAAGGAAGCGTCGAAGAATTCACACACCAATGGGAATCACTCGCTACTAGAGTATTTGGGTTAACAGACAGACAACGACTAGAAACTTACTTGAGAGGACTAAAACCTTACATACAAAAAGAGTTAAAAATGCATGACATACCGAATGTTGAGGCAGCAAGATGAAAAGCAAAAGCAGTCGAGGCCAAATTTGACAACTTCCAATCAAACAAAGGGAAGTCATATTCATAGAGAAACATCAAGACAACTCTAGAGGACAATACAAACAAATACATCCCTCCACCTATAAGGGATGACAAGAAGAACCTCAAAAATCAACGAATGAGGGAAGGAAAATGTCGACGATGTGGAGACAAATGGAATCCTAAACATGTCGCCCTGAGGATAGCTCAAAGAAATTATATACTTGTGAAGCAAAGGAGAACAGTGAATCAGGAAACGACAAGACCCCCAAAATCTCCCTAGCAGCCATGACAGGGCATTAGTCAACCACAAACTCTCAAGTTAAAACGGCATATAAAAAATGAAAATGTTTTACAGTGCTAGTAGACACTGGAAGCACTCACAACTTTCTTGATATAAGAGTTGCCAAAAAACTCAAGTCACTTTGTACATCCAGTTCCAAACATGAAAGTGATGGTCGCAGATGGAAAGAAAATTGAAAAAGTCAGAAAATGTCACAAAATGAAACTCCAAATTCAAGACTTCAAATTGGAATCGAAACTATACACATTACCATTAGGTGGAGTTGATATCGTTCTGGGAGTTCAATGGTTACAAACATTGGGAACATACTCTGCAAATCACTAAAAACATTTCATCAAGTTTAAATGGAAAGGAAAAAATTATAAACTACATGGTTTACAACCACCAGGCACACAAATAGTTTCATCTCAACAGATGGAGAAGCTCATTCGAAAATGAGCATCAGCATATGTGATCCAATGCCATCAAATAGAAGGACAAGAATGTGAACAGAGCAAGCTCAAAGAAGAAATCCAAAAAATACTCCAGGGATATAAACAAATATTTGAAGACTTACCGATGCAGCTACCACCTGAAAGAAGTATAGAACACATAATCGAGGTTAAATCAGGGTCAAACCCTATCAAGGTTAAACCTTATCGGTATCCCCACCATCACAAAATAGAAATAGAAAGGTTAGTTCAAGACTTATTAAGTGTGGTGTCATCACCAAGAGCAGAAGCCCATATGCAGCTCCAGTCGTGTTAGTACGAAATAAGGACGTATCATTCATGCTATGCATTGATTATCAAGGATTAAACAAAATAACGATTAAAAACAAATTTCCAATGCCCTTCATTGACGATATGCTGGATGAAATTCATGACGCAAAGTATTTTTCAAAACTTGATTTAAGGTCAGGGTACTATCAAATCAGGGTCTGATTAGAAGATATCACAAAGACTCCTTTCCAAACTCATGAAGGACATTATGAAATCAAAGTAATGCCTTTTGGGTTAACTAATGCCCCTTGCCACATTCCAAGCAACTATGAATGAACTATTTCAGCCCTACTTAAGGAAATTTGTGTTAGTATTCTTCGATGACATCCTTATATATAGCAAGACATGGAAAGAACATTTGAAGCAACTATAAAATGTTCTATCTCTTTTGAAGGAAAACCAATTCTATACAAAGAAGTCAAAATGCATGTTTGGGAAGCAAAAAGTGGAGTATCTCAGTCATATAATATCAAAGGAAGGAGTCAAGGTGGACCCAAGGAAGATCCAAGCGATGAAGGAGTGGCCCCAACCCAAGAATGTTTCAAAATTACGAAGATTTTTGGGATTAACAAGTTACTATCGAAGATTCATCAAGAACTATGCACATGTCACTGCTCCGCTAACAAATCTCCTAAAGAGTTCCGTTCTATGGGATGATGAAGCAAGAAAATGCTTTGAAACGTTGAAACAAATTATGTCTTCAACTCCTATTCTGGCAACACCTAATTTTTCAAAACCATTTGTAATTGAATGTGATGCTTCAGGGTTTGGGATAGGATTTATGTTAATGCAAGAAGGTCATCCAATCGCTTTTGAAAGCAGGAAGTTGAACAAAAGAGAATTCCTACAATCTACCTACAACAAGGAAATGCTTTCCATCATGCATGCGTTAACTAAATGGCGACAATATCTGTTGGGAAGCAAGTTCTTAATCTGAACAGACTATAATAGTCTACAACACTTATTACAGCAAAAGACATTAATGACTAAACAACAAAAGTGGATCAAAAATATCTCTACCTTTGATATGGACATTTTACATGAAAAGGGGAAGGACAATGTAGTAGCTGACGCCCTATCAAGGAAAGATGAAGAGGTACGAGTCTATGCCATATCAATGGTAATCCCAGAATTTTTGGACTAAATTCGAACTGAATATGCTAAGAATGAAAAGGTTTGCTCCATAATTAACAACATAAATCAGTATCCAAAGTTTTAATGGAAGAATGACCTCTTATGGTACAAAGGACGAATCTACTTAAGTGCAAATTCTAAGTTTAAGACCAAGGCATGTAAATAATCACATGACTGCCCGACCGCGAGACATGTAGGATTTTATAAAACCTACTATAATGCAAGGCAATCATTCTTCTGGAAGGGTATGAATGTCGACATTCACAAGTATGTTGCAGAGTGTGACACTTGTCAGAGAAATAAAGCAGAGAATATATCCATCCATTGCATATTCCAAACCAGAAGTGGGAGGAAATTTCTATGGATTTCATTGAAGGTCTACCCATATCAAACGGGGAAGACAAAATACTAGTAGTAGTAGACAGGTTAACCAAATATGCACATTTTATAGGAGTAAAGAGAACTGATTCAGCAAAGAAAATCACAGAAGCCTTCTGTAAAAATATCTACAAGTTACATGGTTTCCCCAAGATTATCGTGAGTGATAGGGATGCCAAATTTAAAGGTAATTTTTGGAGAGAATTCTGCAAGCAAATTGGAACGACACTTAACATGATCTCATCTTATCATCCTCAGACAGTTGGCCGGACAAAGTCGTCAACAAATTCTTAGAGACCTACCTTCGTTGCTTCCATGTTGTTGTTGCTTCGTAACTGATAAACAAAATAAATGGGTGCAATGGTTACATCTTGCAGAATGGTGGTATAATTCTACTTATCACACATTAGCAAAAATGACATCATTTCAATCCCTCTATGGATATGCACCCCAAAAATTGAAGGATATCATTACCAACCAAGCAAGGGTTGCCTAGTAAAAGACCATTTAGAAGAAAATCAAAAGGTTGTACAAATACTTAAAGAGAATATAAACACCGCAAGGAATAGAATGAAGCAGCAAGCAGATCGACATCGAACAGAATGGGAATTCGAAGTTGGATATTGGGTATTTGTATGATTACAACCCTATAAACAATTGTCACTAAAAAAGGGCGGAAAGAATACATTAGCTCCATGATCTCAGGGCCCATATCAAATCAATAAGAAGATCAGCCATGTGGCATATGCATTGGAGCTACCAAAATCAAGTCGAGTCCACGATGTCTTCCATGTTTCATGCTTTAAAAGGATGATAGGTCAACACCAGCAGGCACAAACACTACTTCCCATGTTAGATGACGAAGGAAGAATTATTTTTGAACCAAAATATATCATTACTACCAGAGCAAGAAGATTAAGGACAAGAGTAATTAAAGAGTACCTTATAAAATGGAAAAACCTCCCAGAAGAAGATACAACATGGGAATCCCAACAATTCTGACAACTACATCTTTCTCTAACACAGCTTTGAGGACAAAGCTCCCTTAAAGGGAGTGGCAA